>JAVQJL010070109.1:0-12708 GCA_036024295.1 Nannoperca obscura
CAGTTAATAAAATTAAATAGGATGTGAATTTAGCCTTGCCTATAACAAAGTCCTTATTGTAAGTCGAAATCATGAGATAGAAAGTCATTATTATGAGATAGAAAGTCATTATTATGAGACAGAAAGTCATTATCATGAGATAGAAAGTAATTATCATGAGATAGAAAGTCATTATTATGAGATAAAAAAACTCATTATTCCAAATGGCTTAAGCTTGTCGTAGCCATCAATGTGCCAGCCATAGGTAAACACACCTTCGCAGTCTGTTCTTTGACCTCAGATCAACACCTTCACCATCCAACAACTTTATATATTCTAACTTTATATATATATTTGAACTGTTTCTCTGTCAGTCACAATTCCATGCAACCAACATTTTTGGTGCATCCATCTGTAACCATGACACTGACCAAATATTTCCAGTTTCTGTTCAATGAAGGTTGCCACCTCAGCCACATAAGTTTTATTCTTTCTACGGCAGAGTTGCTTCTTGATTAAAATCCCTTCAAGGGTGCGTTTACTTAGGACAATCCCATGTGAATCAGCAAGCAAATTAAGTATTTCATCTGTTGTAAAGCCAGATTTAAAGTAGTCCTCAGTGTACTCACAATCCATTTCTGTGTGAAAGTGAATGTAACACATGCCAAAGAGCTGCTGCTTTGACTGTGAAAGTATCTCATAATTAATTTTTATCTCATAATTTCGACTTTCTATAACATAATTTCGACTATCTTATAACTATGACTTTCTATCTCATAATAATGACTTTCTATGTCATAATTTCGACTTACCATAAGGATGTTGTTATAGGCATGGCTAAATTCACATATATTACATATATTTTTTTAACTGGCGGAAATGGGCTTCCATATGTAAATCATCAATTTATCATTGGTTTATTTCATTGACAACTTGTTTCTGTTGAACAACATGTTCTGTTAAGGAAACAAATATATAAAAATAATTAAAAAAGCTGACAGTTAAAATGTGTGTATGATCAGTATGTGTCTGTGTGTGCATTCGTAGTGTGGTTTGTTTGCGTGTGAGAAAGCCAGCATGAGCTACTAACAACAGCATTGCATGCCTGCTAAGTATAAGCATTTTCCACTGTCTTTGCTATGGGTGTCTGTATGGTAAGATGTTCCATGTGTTGGGAGTTTCATAGAGCATTTCATTGAGTGAAATGATGCACAGGTACTCTGAGGTAATGATACAATGATGCTAATCTGATTAGCCATAATGATAGCACCAAGAATGGAGACGTATCACGATGACGTGCTAATGATGCTTGCAGAGATTGCCTCATGAATAATCTGATTGGTTTTCCCTCTGGCTGAGATTGAGTTTTTATAAACAAAAATTCTAAAAGGCGTATGCAGGGAGGGGTGTGTAGTTTATTTATCTTTCTCTTTTCACAGCGAACCAAAACCTTCATGGTTTTCTGGATATACTCCACATTCCTACTGGGTCGTTTTTGTATGATGTGATGCATGCAGTAAAAGTTGGCTGATCCAAATTCTCCTGATTTAATTTGTATTCTAAATGTATTCACATAGGGCTTGCTGAGCATGCATGGTGATTTCCAACAACATCCTGCTTTTATTCACATTGATACAATTATGTCTTCACACCTGGGAGTCACACAGTAAAATTACAGTCACACTGAGCCGGTGCAATGCCGCATCTGGAGGTTAAAGTAGAGGTTATTAAAGAGAGGACTGCATTTTCAAAAGTCCTGTATTGTTCCCTTATTTCTCCCCATATGGTTGGAGCCCCCAATAACCTGACATGAGCTGAAATATCTTGATATGGTTAACACTATATTATGATCTGGGCCAAGGTAGTTTGGGAGGTTACTCAGGTTTTATTGGTTTGACTTGTACATTATGTCATTTATATACTGAGTTGACAACTCTTCATGTCCTTGAATCTTGTTATACCATCCATCAATCAATCCATCCATCTATTTCTTCTGGTTATCTGGGTCTGAGTTGCAGTGGTAGCAAGATGAGAAAAGTGGCATCAATGCTCCTTGCCCTAGCTTCTTCCTCCAGCTCCTATTGTGGGGATCCAAGTTGTTCCCCGGCTAATCCCTCAAGCATATTCTGGGGTATACCAACTGGTCAATCAACATGTCATCTCGTTAAGATCGAGGAATTTGCACAGTGGTGGAGAGAAACGTCTTGCATTGCACACGACTGAACACTCAGAAGTTGTGATGCCACCAGCAGATGTTGAGAAAGATTCAACTTTATGCAAAGGTCCACTGACTCACAGGAGTGACAACCCAGAGACAACCATTCACAATTGTTCTGAATTCCTCGAGAATCAAAAGCACAGCTGTTTTTAACCTCTACTCAACTACATCAAAGGACTTCAAACAAAAAGGAGAAAAAGCTATTCCCATTTAATATGATAGAATTATGAGAAGTTAACTGGACTCGAGTAAGAAAAACAATGCATGGAAGTACATAGCTTTGGGAAATGAACTATGTGTCATGATCCCTGGACTTTGTATATTTATGTTTTGTTTAATTTTGTAATCTGTGGCCTGGTTCTTTTGACTTCCTGTCCTTGTCTGTTTCCCTCGGTTGATTGCACTCACCTGTGTCTCGTTGCTCACCTGTTTCTGTTTCCATTGTTTGTTCTTTGGTTATTCTGGTTGCCTCCCTTTGTTCATTTGTCGGGTCAATATCCGCATCAGTGTTGGTTTTGTTCTGGGTTTTTGGAGTCTCGTTCCCTGGTTTGGTTTCTTTGTTCTTGTGCCGTTCCATGCTACCTGTTGTAAGTTGTTTTCAATAAACTCTTTTTCTTCATTCAACTCGCTAGTCTGCATCTTGGGTCCAAATCTCTGCTGCCTGATGGCCAACCGTGACACTATGCTCTTGTGTGCCAGTATAGCAAGAACATGAGAAAGTAAGAGTCCAATCAGAGCTGAGAACTTAGCTGACTATTACTAAACTTCATGCTCTCAAAAACAAAGAGGGAGCCTGATAATCCATACATGTGAACCGGCAGCCATTGCACGCTTGCTAGCAGGACAAAACTGGAAGCTCCTCAGTTGGCTATAGACCATAGACTATTTAATAATCATATGATACAGGTTATTTAAAAAAAATTATAATAAGGACTTGTAAAAAAACATACAAAAAAACAGGGATGCACTATTAGATTATGAGGGCGTTGGACAAATGAAAATCAATAACAAAGCCATGACACATTTTCTATGACTGGATGGGCAGTTATTGTGTTTTCCCCCTCATTTCTAGTGAAAAATAAAAAACATGCTCTGGATACAGTCTTTTCACCATGATGTCAGGATAGAGAGATAGAGCCATGACGATAAGCCAACACATCTCTGACAACACTGGCCCTTTCTGCTCCTTTGCTTTCCAGTTAAGGAGGAGAACAGAAAGGAATGGGATGGTTGATGGCAATAACGTTGATAATAGGTGGGATGTGGGGGGCTGGTGTGAAAGGGAACAGCTGGGGATGGATGGTAATCTCAATCTGATAATGCTCATTTACCATGCAACTGAGCATGGAAAGGTAAAACATGATGCCACATACCCCACTCCCTTTTTCAGTGTCTAGGTTTCATTGCCTTCCCTCATGCTTTATGCTTTACTGGGATGCAGATGAACACTCCCGGAAAAGGAGATCATGTTTGACACATTTATTTGGTGACACAGACAAGCTGGTGAGGATCATGTGCTGCAGGTTTGGGGGGAAAAAACTTTTTTTTTTTTATTAATAACAGAATTTTCTGTTGAATACAATGCTCTGGTACATTTTCTGGTTCTTGTTCATTTTTCCAGGTAAGATATTCCAGGATTGTGTTTCTGCGTCTAAGGGCAAATGTGTCTGTGCAAACCAATCTTTCTTTTGTTCCCCTTATTACATTTTGACATTATGTCTCTGACAGATTTATGAACACTGATTTAGTGCAACAACAAACTTTGAAAATCATTACTGACGCATGTGATTTAAAGTTGATCACCAAAAGGTATGGTTAATTCAAATAAATTAGAAAATGATTACCCCGGCACAGATATATTTCAGTATTCCAAGCCAATGTTTAATATTCCTACTCTTGTATTCCATCAGAACAGCAATGCAGGGAAGGCTATTATATGGAAAATCTAAATAAATTGATTCCAAAAACAGTAAGGTTTTTATTTTAGTTTTCATCCAGGGTCAAAGTGGCAATTGTGTGCTGAAACAATGAGCTGTTATTTCTATTTAATAAAGCAATGGTCAAGAAAATAGACTTCCACAGCAATCATTTTTGCTATCAGGATGGGAATTAATTGGGAGGCAGTTGATGAAAATGGAAGTTCATGCTATCCCCACTAAACACACTCCTTGATGCACACAACCAATGGGAGTGCAGCAACAAAATTGGGATCCCTCACTGGCTTCCCGCCCACACAAGCAGCCAACTGTGTTTAATGAAGCAAAGCCAGAGACAATGCAGCTAGGTTTTGAACCCTATTCCATGTTGTGGAGTTTTTTTACACTATTATTTACTTTATTTATTAACTTCTTACATTAAATTCAACACAATGACGCAGTAGGAAACAGAATTTCTTTCAGACACCAACAGTTTCAGGAGGCCCCTGCTCCCTAGCAAAATGTAGTTTGAAAATCTGTTTTTCATCTTGTTCAAAAGACAAATAATCGGTAAAAAGGGACAACAAACCAGCGCAAAAAGACGTGAACACATGAAAATGAACCAGTTTTCTGTTTTTAACAAATGAACCTTGATGTGTAACATATTCAATCTACTACTACTATCTATCTGAAGGGGAGAGATATCTTATGCAAAAGGATTAAGTACTCTAAATTGTTTATTTCTGAATAACCTTTGCCTCCAGACTGTTCAGGGACACAAGTGGCACAGCAGATAACACACAGCTTTTTCATGCATGGCCTTGCTGTCCCACTAACCTTAATCTATACTGGCACTATATTAGAATTTTGTTATTGTCAGAAAATCCCATGGAAATACCAAAACCATGTTTAGACAATTCAAAACAAATTGCACCAAAATCTGTTCTATAATGAGGTCAATGGTCGAGATAGGGCCATTGACCATCTGACCGCTCCCAGACCACTGATTACTACTGAAGCCCTACATCTCAAAAAATTGCAACAAAAAAAAAAAAGTTTTATATATTTGTTAAAAAAGCGATAATTTCCTAAAATAGCTGGGTGCTGTAGTTTTTAGCAAACGTTTCTCAAAAAGTAATAAATAGGACATTTGTGGAAGAGGACATTTCACCTGCGGATGGTGCTCTAGTGAGAATGGCAGCAGGACAGTGTGGGTGGGATTATAAACTACAGGGCACCCAGCACAACATGTGGCTCACTGCTGTGTTTTTAACCAACATATATCAAGCTTTACTCTGCAATACTTGTTAGTAGAAGCAATTCATTGGTGGTTTTGGAATTACAAAAACAAAACATTTTTAAAGTCAATATAGTAGATATGTTTCAAACATTTGTTTAAACTTCAGTATTGCAAGCCTGCCCCTATCGGAAGGTTTCACTTATGTTTTGAAAAGAACAATAGTTCTGCAAACAAAAAAAATTGGTTTTCCAAGCATTATGTTCACATTGGCTGCTTGTGGGATAAGGTTAGAGACTAATAATTAACAAGGCAGACATGAATGATGAAACTGTAAATTTTACATGACAGATGAGAGGTTTCTAAATCAAATAAAGATCAAAACTCTGAGGATGGTTAGAGTTTCTGGGCTCCGGGTCAAAGGAATGGAGAGAAAACCGTGTCGTCAACTAGTTCTAGCGTGATCTCAAGGATTACTCACTTCAGTTCTCTTAATGGTTCTTTTGTTTATGACTCCAACACTTTTGTTTCCTACTGACGGAAGCAGGATCCTTTTGGTTCATGAGGAAGTTACACCTCAATGAGGTTAGAAGCCTGATACTCCCACAGACACGGTATAGGAGATGAGGAGGGCAGGGGGGGTTACAAGAAAACATCATGACCGAGTGAAAAACAAATGTAGGATGTAGGCAGACAGGAATGGATATTTGGACAGCATAGAGACAAAGTAGCATTGCGATAAGGCCCAGTATTCATCACTGCCAAGCAGATGACAACACTGACAGACTTAACCCACTGTTAGTCATCAGAACTTGTGGAAACACTGAGTGGAAATATGTACTACAACATTATCTGAAGAGCACTCACCCACTAAGAGAAAAAGCTGTGTTTTCCTTTATCACGGTAAATGAAGCTGACTGCTCCTCAGTATTGTTTTAGGAGAGCACGCGTCTGCATCCCGCCGAAGCGGGGCGAGAAACAATGTTGTCTTTCCTTGAAGTCAAGTTGTGCATTCTTACATCTCCTCCCCTTGGGAAAACTGCCTCAAAGAAACACGGCCAAGGCCCATCATTTCCCATTTCGAATTTATCAAATGTGTTTTACTTCATTCTGCAGCAATCACATTTATGAAAAAAAGAAAAACAAGGGCATATTTGTAAGACACATAAATCCTGGCAATAAAAAAGAGACAACCTGTCATACCATGTCATTTTAGCCATTACTTCTCAAATGCTGGCAGGCCCTTGAAATAGTTATATTGTCTGCGTAGGTCTGTGTTTGAACTCATGTTTGAACTCATGCAGAACAGGCTGTGGTCAAGCATAAACATGAACATTTGTGAGTGGATTTGATGAGATTCAGTGTGCTCACTTGAATCAATTTTACATATTTGCATAACTAAAAGATGTCAAACAAGGGAGTTGTACATAAAAGAAGCTTCCTACATTTAGCTTATTGTGATTCCAGGCCATGAGCCACAAGTGCCATCATTTCTGCCATAGTCTCCCACTACAGGCCTGCTTCAGCACACTTTGATCACAGTTCTAGGTATTCTCTGTGGCAAACATCTGGACTCAAGCCTATTTTGTAGACATTAAGACTCACCACTATTCCTTTCCGTCTGAAGGACAGCTTTTGTACACTTATCTGTAATGGTCACTGTATTTTTTGGTAAGAGGCAACTTCAGTTGAGCCAGAACATTTGGCAAGATGAGTTTGGAATAATTTAGATGTAGGCTGCATGCTACATCCTGCTACATGTACATGTACATGTATGTACAGTCTGACCAACGCATTCCTTCATTTTAGAGTGGACTAAATATACGTACTGCAAGTGCTGGAAAAGAAGCCATGAAGGCATGACCATGTGTCATTATAATGACAAGCAGTAAATAAGGTTTAGAGCTGACATCTTTGAGTGTGAATTAGTCTTGGCATCAGCTGGATAGAGGCTGCATCCTGGTTGCCTGGCTCGCTGTGTGCACAACAACACATTGTGCAAACTAGACTGAGAGCAAATCAAGTGATGGAGCAAAGATAAACAGGTGGAGACAGGATCGGCATTATCAAGCGATGATGGAGGCTTGGGTGTGCTTTGGGAGGGTAGCATTGTGATGAGAATGAATGGTAATGGAGACCAATCTGAAGCATCAGCTTTTGTTCAAAACTTGACTGCCAAGGCCTGAATTCTTTGCATCCAAACAATGCCTCGAAGGACAAAAAAAAGACCCAGTGGTAACTAGGTTTACAGTTCTGGGGATGTGACTCAAAAAAGGCTATTGTGTGATATTTTTGCCCACCACAATGTGCCAACGGAGCCTGACAACCGCACCTGGCCACAGTTTAGCCATTAAGGCAATGTCATAGCTTTCCTTTCCTTTACAAACTACAATACAAAAGACTAATGAACACAATGAGGCTTGGTTGTGAAAAGATGATAATTGATAATTGATCATTTGTAAATGTTGTTAAAAAGAGGGGTACCAGGCTGAGCTAACTAACTAGGCCACACACAGACTTCCAAAATGTCCCTTAGATTGAACAATGCCTTACTGTTTTTGTGTTAGACTGATGGTGTGGCAATGTGGAACCAACCTGCATGAATTAACAAGCTCTCACTGAAGGAGGAGTTGGGGGACACAAAGCTCAGGGACAGCAGGGGAGCGACAAAGTCAAATATTCTGCATGTCATCGACCATGGTTAACTGGGGACCATGTGAACTGACTGGACTCTTAAGGCTTTCCCCCCTTTAGACTTAGGTGAAACATTGATGTGTTGTTAGAAATTCAGACTTTAAGTGTGTGTGATGAGAGCATGGCTAAGTAGACCTTCTGATCCACCCTTCTGTGTTAATATAAAGCTTCCCAATCATTTGGAATAAGAAACCTCTGAACATTGCCAGCTCAAGAAAAGCAGGAAAAAGTTCCTTGAATTCCTCCAATGAGACATCCCTGTCATTGCCACCACTACTTTATAATCCCAAATAATAGAATCTGAACCTGAATCAGATGTTCCGCCTTATTCAACAACCCTATATTAAAGGAGCAGTGACAGATTTCCACACACAAGTAGATAATGTTACTCTTGTTGTCTAACTGTCAAATAATTTGCACTGAGGTCCACTCTTCCACAAACTGAAATGTTTATCTTTGAAAAAACGCCATTTATTTTGTTTTTCTTTTTCCCAGATGTTCATGTAACACAACGCTGTCATAACAAAAAATACAGATCTGGCTCATTTTATTGTTTCTTTTTTTCTAAGAATAAAGAACCCAAACAATGTTTCCCAGACCACTCATAAAATGTAATCTGCGCAGCATCAATCTCCACTGTGATTTTTGCGTTTGTGTCAACCTGTCAGCTTTAGAGGCCCAGCCACTTCCTTCCACAGGTGTCACATGATTGATTGCTGGTTTTTGTGCGTTGAGTCACTTGACATAACATCAATGAGGGAGAGGACACGCTCATAAAACCTTTACTAGAAACAGACTGCAGCATGAGGCGTTTTGTCCATTTCTGCAGTTTGCTCCCATCCATCATTAGACCCTTCAGAAAGGCCTGCTGAATGTGACGGAACACAAAGAAGCTCACTGACAGATTATTGGCAGCAGATAATAGCAAATGATCTCCCAAGTAGATGAGAAATGAGCCTAAAATAAAAGTAAATGAGACAGGAAATTGATGTTTTCTGATCTCTCTAGAACCAAAGGAAGATCCCTCTTCATATAAACTACATTGCCCCATCTACTTTAGGCACCACAGTATCTTTTTTTCAACAGCAGTTTGATATTTTAGCAGTGTAATGAGAGCAGTCTCTCTATGACCAGTTACAAGCTAGATTAATAATGAGGTGTCACAGTAAAGTTTAACTTTAACTTCCATCTTGTTAAGTGCAGCAAGATACAAAGATACAAATAGAAAATAATTATATAATCTGTTCTTCAGGCCAAGTATATGACACTTTTCAGCCTACAGTTTGAGGTCCTTAATGATCCAAATTACTTTATGCATCTATTTGTATTTACTCTAATTTATGTTACAACTCGCTTATCTAAAAGCCCAAGTTGTTCAAGTAACAACTGGTATTCTTCCTCTAGCAACTGAGGTTGGCAGGAGCTATAAAGTACATGTGAGTAGTGTGATTTTGTGTGTACACACTATAATGACATTACCATGGCTGTTTTAACCTGCTAGGTTTTTTTTTTCTGTGCAACAATTTGTTTAAACACAAATTAATTTGCAAATATGCACTGTGTAAGCATAAAATCAGCTGAAATAATGAAGACCCTATAACCAGATTTTGGCACAGGGCCACAAGATCATATAATTACAGGTAGCAGTTGTATTACATCAGTTGATATTATGCTTGAGTAGTACATCCTAAATTTAGAATTAATCTTTACTAATCTTTACTAATCATTACTCAAGAGCTCCATGGCCTGCTGTGCATGGCTGATCTAGCCCTTGACATAATGATTATCTTTAAATCAATAGTTTGAGATTTTGGGAAATAGGCTTGATCACTTTATCGAAAGTTAGATGGGAAGATCAATACCCCTCTCATATCTGTGTGTATATTATGAAGCTACAGCAAGTTAGCTTAGCATAAAGACAGGAAACAGGGTAGCAACTGTCTGAAGGTAACAAAATCAGCCAGCACTACTAAAGCTCAAAATCATGGTTTTTGAATTTTTGGACAGAGCCAGGCTAGCCTCTCCTTTCCCTCTGTGTTCCGGTCTTATGCTAAGCTAAGCTAATGTTACACATACAGGAATGATGCGGAGCTCACTCTGGTGCAACACATTTTAATTTCTGTTGGAAATATGAAGATACAATACAGGTCAGAAGCACTCTCTGATGCATGTATACTGGCACTCGCTTGTCACGTCCTGACAGCTTCTTCTACTCTACTGGCGTTAGCTACTGATGACATTGTATAATCCATAGAGTGCCATTTCCTGACCATGTTGGTCAGGAAATGGTATTAAATAACCACACATAACAGGTATTTAATAACCACACATCCCAGTGAAAGGCCTAATACCAGAATAATTTAGATAGGTGACAATGTAATGTATATCATGCTTTTGAGACCTTAGTTTTCACTGAATTCAAAATTGTTTGGGGGGGGCTAATATTTCCCTGTCCTTTTCCAACACCCAGTGCCACACTATCTTGCTGCTGGCTTCACAAGACAGACATGAGAGTGGTGTTGATCTTCTCATTTAACTCTCGCCAAGAAAGCAAATAAAGCAATAGTTAAACATTTGCCTAAGTTAGCAAACAATTTTGACTTAAATTTTTCTCTAAACATTTTTTTGTAAACAAAAAGGTCTAGTAATCTGTAAATTTAAGTTTTGTGAATATGCCGGTATTGCTTGACAATGTTTGTGCTTTATTCTGCATCTGGTATGTATTCTTTTTTGGTGTTTTGCAAGCCCACGTAGGCTTGGCATGTAATATGCTTGACACAATAATATCATGCAAGTCAATGTACCATTGGTCTTCAGACACATTTACAGTTTAATTTATGATTTTGCAGCCTGTGTGTGTCAAACACAATGCAACACAATTTAATTATCTCAATCTGATTTTAAAGAGACCACCTGGTGTATGCATTAAAGTGCTGCAAACCCAGATTTGACTTTCTCATATTGTTCCCATTAGGGAGGTTGTGTGTGTGTGTGTGCTGAGTCAGTTTTAAATGGATACTGTTTTATGATGTTATGTCTTTGGCAAAATCAGCAGCAATTGCTTATCTGGACGAGTCACATTTTAACAGGCTTTCCAGCCCTCCCTTCACTGCCTTGTAAACCATGCCCTATCCTTTTCAGTGTATCATGCGGTTTTGCTGGCATTAATGAGTTACTTCCTTTAGCTTGTTATATAATGATGTCACCTTCATAAATGGTGTTGATTGATGAAGGTTTGAGAAAGAAGAGATCACACAAAGTTTTATTTAAAGGAAACCTCCAACACAGTGTATTGTATAATGTTCCACTCCCATAATAAATATTTTTTGTTGGTTAATTAGTTCAGTCGTGAACTCAGATTGAACAATTTGATATATTAAAGAGAGATGCATTTTCCTCAAAAGTAGGCAGTTAGTTTACATGGCTGTTCATTAAAAAATAACCATGTAAATAAAAGAAAAGCAGTAATGAAGTATTGCAACACTGACAAGCTACAGTATGTTAACTTACTCCAGCACATGACCTAACAATCTGACTGAAACTGTCATATCGTTTGACTCATTAAGTCAAACATCATGTTCATGTTAGCTGATTTGAGTTTGGCAGGTGGGTATTTTGTTTTGTTTCTCTGACATCTGCGACAAATCCGTCTCTGTGTCATTTTCAGTTGACACACAGCTGCGTAGTGGTTGCTAGAAGTAATTAACACTTTTCAGAATAGCACAATTTAAGAGTTATTATATTTTATGTCATCTTACAACACCCTGTAGCTACAGCTGTGTTAATTTCATCCACACTTGCCAACATTTCTGTGGATATTTTGTATGGATGTAACCAGGTAGCAAGCCGGCAGCTAGCTGTGTAGGAAGACAACATAATGAAAAAGAAAAACATCCATATTTCTGCGTATTTTGGCATAGAGCATACTCAGTACAGTAGTCCTGGCCGAGACAACTGACTTCCTGTTAGCTCTCTGCACACATGAATTGGGATAAACTAATTAAATCATTCAGCTTTCTAAACTTTCCAAATGTTATTAAATTAAAATATTCAGGAATACTGTGAAAACACATTTTGAAGTACAAACGTTAAGTGCTAGCTAGTGGGAGTAGGAAAGTAGTAGTTAATACTTATCAGAAGGGCGATCCTTCCTCGGTGGACTATCGCAGGTAGACTCTCTTGTCTTTGCATGACCGGAGTCTTCGCAAGACGAGGCTGCTACTTCCGCTGCTGCTACAGCTCCTGGAGCTGCCTTACGTAGGGTAACTAGCTAGCACAGTGTCTCAGCTGATTACAGCCCGTCAAATTAGCAAAACAAAGGACAGCGTGGTATCGAATGGTAGCAGTTTCAACACACTACAGTAGGAGACAAACAGCAGACGACTTACTACTAATACTATCCTAGATATAAGACTCTGGTCTGATTAGCCAGTAGCAGCAGAGTTTACTTCTAACTACAACACACTGGAAACAAAACTAGCTTACTTACAGATAAGGCAAGACGGCCTGAAGTTCACTTCACATGTGTGATACACACAAATAAGAATTCAGTGAGTTTAAATGTATGCTTGTGAACCCTGTATTTCTTTCGTTTATCAATACCATCTGATTGTTAGATTTCGTTCAATAGTGCGCTGTTATGCGCCCACCAGGCCAATGGATGC
>JAVQJL010070111.1:0-20000 GCA_036024295.1 Nannoperca obscura
TAAACCCCCAACCCCCCCTCCCTCCCCCCCCCCCGCCCGCGGCCGGGGTCTTGTGGGGTGGGCCCCCGCGACACACCCCCCCTCCGTGGGCCCCCCCCCCCCCCCCCCCCGCTCTCATTCATCCAGAGCTGACACAGCGGGTTCGGACCGTTTCTCACTTACTTTGGTTTGTTTGGTGTCTCAGAATTAGAATTTTTGGGGGCTCAGTCACTTAAGATTATTGGCTTGGTGTGTATTTATTTCTCTCTAGAGGCAAAGATGAGTTAGAAATGAGAAGTTAGTGATGTTGTGTGTTCAGTGTCAACTGCAGTGGTGCTTTTCACTCTTTGGATCTGGTGTTTGAACATGTGGGAGCTGTAATATCTTATCAGTTATAATCAGCATTGTTTCAGCACTCTGTCTGCGGTCAGAGAGAAGAGAGGATCAGAGAGATTTAAAGCTGGAATAAGGACTTTCCAAGACGTCTGTTGGCCGAAGGAGAAGATGGATTTACTGTACGGAGGGAATGAGCTGTGTGAAATTCAGTCCTGCTGGAGTGAGGGGTGATCAAAAAGGAAAAAGAGGGGGGAAAGAGAAGGTTTATAAATAGCAGAGCTTTACAAGGGTGAAGAGAGCAGATGTGATAGACAGTCTGTGCTTAAGGAGTTCAAACAACAGATTAATACACTCAGATTATCGTCCGGGAGGGAGGAGGGCTGGTGCTTGACGTGTGGACACACACACAGATGCAAACTAAATCACACACAAGCTCAAGTGTTTTCTCACACTCACACTCCACGTCCACCCCATCTCCAATACTGACAATCACACACACACACACACACACACACACACACCTGTTCTCTGAAGGTTTCTGCATCGTTCCCACGTTTTCATGCCAGACATCATCACCCGCTAAGACAATTAATCAATGGGTCGACCAACATAAAGTTTTGATAAGTAATTTACGAGCTTTTGAAATGTTATATCCTTGTAGAATAACTACATTTAAAGATGTTACATTGAGATCCTGGAAGTTTTTGTGTTTAAACCAGTAATGAAAATAGTGGGCTTAATTAACTCACTGGCATCACTTCATGTTCTAGTCTCTAGTTTTGTCTTCCTCCTCATGTGTAAAGCGTCCTTTCGTCCCCTGAAAGCCACTAAATGCAGCAGAACTGTCAAAGAGGTATTTAACAGCCAAGGGTAGGACACCATGGAAACGTGATCCAGAGCAGTGATGTGCCTTTAATTAACAAGAGTGTAATCGCCAATCCTAAAACAAACAGGCAGCCGGTGAAGCGGCACTTCAAGTGAAGTCACGTGATCTGTTTTCCTGGTTTTCGTCAAAAGTCGAGCAGCAAAAACCTCGTAAGTTATTTAAAACTCACCGAGTCGGGACACGTATTGACCCACGAGTGGTGACATCCAACCACTGATGGATGTGGTTGGTGCAGTCCAGATGTGATGGATGTTACCTTCACTGAGAGGGTTAATGCACACCGTTTAACCTCCTCTGGTAAAGCCATGTTGTGCATGTGAGGATTTAAGTACAGCTCTGCTCTGAACTGCATGGATGTGTGTGTGTGTGTGTGTGTGTGTGTGTGTGTGTTTGCTTCTGTATCTGTGCCATTATTGATATTTAGAAAGAATGTGTGTGTGTGTGTGTCTGCTGTTGTGAATGAATGTGGTGTTTCATCCGATTATGTTGAACATCAAAATCGTTTAATATCTAAAATGAAACAATCTAATACTCTTCTTTGAAACTACTACACATTTCTGGTTCAGGTGCCTTGAAAGTGCTTGATAAGTGCTTGAATTTTACTATTTTACTGACCTGGAACCTCATCCGTAAGGAACCTGCAAGAGGAACCCAACCCTATACTCACTGTGAAGTGAGACAGCACCCTGTTGATCTGCTGACCGATGTACAATAATCAGTAAGTAATAATCAGAGAATAGCTGATTCCTGAAGAATGACAACATTAAAAATGCTTTAAAAAGTGCCAGGACGCAAGCAAACCACTTGTTTAAGTGCAGTATTGATGTATATGTACTTCATGATGCAAAGACATAAGAGGAAACAGCTGTGAAAAGTGTGAGCAAACCAAATATAGTATGTGCAAATGTTCACGCTTCTTCTGTGGTTCATGCAGAGTGGAACAATGCATTCATTTCCTCATATTACATATTGGTCCAAATAACCAAACACCTAAATTCTCACATAGGTTCATGCCGAGACGTGTGTGTGTGTGTGTCACCAGTGTTTACGTGCTGTGGTGGGTTGTGGTGCAGCAGTGACCATCCTCATCTGCCTCTGTTGAACGAGCGGAGGGTGGAGGGGCGGGGTGGGGATTATATCTCCATCCCTTTGCAAAGCTCACACCGAACAATCAACCATTGGAAATAATCCTCTGAGACACACAGACACCCGCGCACAGTTACACACACGCACACAAACACACACACATACGGGCGCCTTTTATACATCCACCTGTCATCGCGGCCCGTCGTCCTGGAAACCATGACGATTAAGAAGACGTGTCATAAGTACATGACTGCACGCGGAGACTGATTGTGATGTTATCGCACTGAATACGTCCTCATCGCACGTCTGATGGACCAGCTTCATTCCTCTGGAGGTCACGAGGGCGTTGAAACATCAACACCATCCTTACCAAACCAGCAGGAGTCACTTCCTTGTTTCTCTTCTCCAAGCTCCTTGTGCATCACTAACATGTTCCCAAAGCTCTCTTTCTCAAAGACTAGGCTTCCCTTCAAAGGGGGACTGGCTCCTGGTTGGCAGCCTACCTGGCAGAGTAGTAATACCTGTGTCATGTCAAAATCCAGGATTTACTGTAATCTGCCTGACCAAACAATCTGAACCCGCTGACTCGAGTGGCTGTGTTTTATTAGGGATGCTAAGCTGTGATATGATGTAACTGTGGTCTATGGCCGGTTGTTCCTCTCCTGGCTGAGACTCTGATTAGCGTCTGTTTCTTGTGTCCCTATAAACTGTACTTAAGGTAAGTGCTTTTCAGGCAAAACATTAGAATCAAATTCAACCCAACAAGGTTGTAAATGGTTTCCTCTGTTGAAAGGAGCCACCAGGACGAGCTGGTTCCTGGAGGCCAGCTATGTTACCCCTTGAGGCAGCTCTGACATTTCCTGGAGCAGGAAATAATCTCTCTGTTGGTGAAGGAAGACAGATTTGCAGGTTCAGGTCCTTGAGCTCGTCCTCGCAGCTTATACTGTTCAGCGCCGCCCTCCTCGCAGGACACATGCTGTTGCTTCATTATTTCAGGGCCTCCATCTGACCTGCTCAGGGAACAAAGGTTTAAAGCGTTCACTGCCGCAGAGGACGACAATCATCCTCATTTTCTCTTTGACACATGTAACTGGGGCTTGAATTGCCTTGTATATGTATGGTGGGAAGTTCATGACCCTTCCTCTTTAAAGTACATGTCATCACTGAACCGCATCACCAACAGTTCCCAAACCAGCCTCAATTTTGAATTTATCCACCAGGTTTTGTTACAGAACCTTATCGACCTGCAGAGAAAGAGTCTAATCCCTTTGGTGATTTTAAAAATGACTTTCAGTAAACCTGGAGTTAACATGAAGATAAAAACCACTCTTTCCACCTAAAACATGAGTTCACTGTTCAATTAAAAGGCTGGAAGGATGGTTTCGCCCCTGTTGACTGCTGATCGTCTGACGTACAAACAATGTTCATGCTAAGAATGACATAAGGATTGAAAAGAGGATTTGTGAAGACTATGACAGTGGAACACCCTCCCCCTCATCTCTGTGCTCCGTTCACTGAGGATTATATCTTTGCAATTGTAACTTAGCAGGAAATTCTCCGCCCTCAAAATACACTATTTCAGACGGGCAACTGTTGCCGAGACTAGATAGGTGCAAAGACATGGCCAGAGATGAGAGAGCGGAGGTGAAGGCGTGAGAGCAGAAGAACCAGCAGGTAACATAATCTCTTTGAGCTCCCCCGTTGTCTTCTGTACTTTGGTGTGCAGCTGTGTCCCTAAAGAAATACAGAAAATGCCATCCACTCAGCTGATGAAGTGTAATCATGCCTGATTGCAATTGTCCCAGTGAGTCAGACTGTTAGTAAATGTGACATTCATACTTGTGACGAGGATTTGGCATGGCTGCGCTGCTCTCCAGATGTGTTTATATATGATTAATGTTTAGAGACGGTGGCGGTGGGGTTTCTCCTGCGAGCAGAAACGTGTAGTGTTATTGGACAGTGGACGCATTCTTACCCGTTGACTCTTCACGTTGAAGGTGATGACTTTGCCTTGGAGGAGAATTTGATTGCTTCCAAAACAATTCTGTGTTGATGCACAGGAACTAAAATAGAGTGTGAATGGTGATTATTAACAGTTGACAGGTGTTTATTGGAGAGTTGTTTGCCCTCTCAAAGAAGTGATATGACTTTAGGGTGTCTGAAATTTGTTAAGTACAAGCATACTGTTACATTTTACATATAATCTGCATTTAGCTGCATCCTTTCTGATTATTAATGCTACTGAAAAGACAAACTACTAACCAGTTGTGGAAATGTTGGTTAGTCCAGACTGAAATATGTCAAGCACTACTGGAGTGATAAACGTGGTGTGCTAGCAGTACATGGCTACCAGTTTGTGCTAGCAGTACAGCTAGCACTGTCAGTGTTGGTTGGTCCACCACTTTCGGTCAGACGGAAATATCTCAACAACTATTGGATGTATTTCCATGATCTTTTGTACAAACATTCATGATCCCCAGAGGAGAAATCTTAATGACTTTGGTGATCGTCTTTCTTTTTATCTAGTGCCACCTTGAGGTTGAAATGTTTGGTATTTAGTGAAATAGTTTAACAACTATTCGATGGAGTGCCATTAAATTTGGTATAGGTATTCATGTTCCCAGGAGGTCCAAACTTTCACATATCCAGTAAAATATCTCAACATCTACAAGTTGGATTGGCACAAAATTACCATGTACAGGTATTTATGGTTTCCCTCACTCCTCTAGTTGAATATCTCAACAACTATTGGATGGATGAACATGTGGTACATGACCATGAAATTTGGTACAAACATTGTCCCCCTCAGGATGAATTGTAATAACTTTGGTGATCCATTAACCCTTTCATCTTGCATCAGGTCACCTTTCATCAGGTCAAAATGTTTATTTGTTCAATACTTTGGTTTATGATCAAATACCTGCAAATTAATGACATTTCATCAACCTCAGCTGGACTTTGAGTTTATTGCTAATTAGCAAATGTTTACATGGTAACAGGCAAACACTAAGATGGTTAACATGGTAAACAGTATTCCTGCCAAACATCAGCATGTTAGCATTGTCTCTGTGAGCATGTTATTATGTTGACGTTAGCACGGCTGTAGCCTCTTAGTCTTGTTATTTCATATACTCTTCCAGTACAGATTAAGCCAGTAAGTAACTTCCACTCAAGCCCTTGTCCAGGCTCGTATCAGTCACAGATGTTCAAAGAGCCATTCTTTACCACACTCATCATCTATATCTCTTCCTTTATCAGCCTTTTCCATTTAGAGGATGATTACAGATTGCGTCTCTGGAGATGTTTCTTTATGTCCTGTTTAGCAGTCGCCTGCTGTGTTTGAGTTGCCTGCAGTCATGCTTCTTTCCTTCCCTTTAGTAACCCAAGCCAAATACTCAGGACGTGGTAGGTAGCCCCGGTTGTCCCTAATCCCCCTTTAAGAACAGAGCCAGCCATCCAGAATGGCAACAGTGCGAGTCCTCACTAGCCACAGGAGAAGAATGCTTTGTTGAGATAGTCTATAAACAATCCAGCGTCTTCACATTTGACAAATCAGTTAAAGAGTCAAGGGGGCAACACCAGCCATCACTGAATACTGTGCAGACCAGCACGTGCTGAATGATGTGGAAGCTTGTATTCTCCCAGCAGTAAACCCATTTCTCCCACTGCGTCCACAGGCAGGATGACAAACCAGGCGACAACCAACCAGTCCAACACAAACAAGGTGAAGGAGAAAGAGGAAAGCCAGCGAGATGACAACACAGAAGTTGCGTATAAAGATGCTGGCCACTGCAGCCGCAACACCCACAACCTGCTGCTGGGACTCACTGTTCTGGGTATGCATGGGGCCGGAGACTCAGGCTATCTCCTCGTCTTAATCTGTGTTTAACTGAAGCACACCAGATTGTCAAAGACTGTAGTTAAAAACAGAATCAAAGTTGAGGAAGGTTTTTAGTTTTTAGTTAACATAATATAACATACCAACCCCCACATTCTTACTTATAATTCAATCTGAGGTCAGTTTTGTGTAAAAAACAAAAGAAAAAAGCAGCTCTTTGTGCTGCAGCAAATATCAACATGATCCTAGATGCACAGACTCCGGGATCATTTTCCCATGAGACATCTTGGGCTTGTTGTTGTCTTTAGTCTGCCTCTCTAAACACTTTGGTATGTTTCTGCATGGCTGTGTTCTTTGTCCAAAAAAGCAGAGCAGTCGAGAAGTGTGTTATTGTTGTCTGCCATTTGTCACCCAGTTTTAAACCCCGATTTAAACCCGTTTACATTACTGTAGACGGTTGTCATTTGTCAGAGGTCTCTTACATGTCAGATGTAAAACAACTGTTTTCTGGGGGGAAGAAAAGGAGGTCAGGGAATTCAGGAAAAACCTAAGGCGAGGGTCAAACAACATGCGGTTTCTGAAGGCCGATAGCAGTACAGCGTTTTAGATGTTGCTGATATTTAGCACCAAATTTCATTATTTTTACATTTAACCAAGAACACACATTAACAGTTATTCAGGAATTTCGACTTCCTAAGAATCTATAATATTCACACCACTACTGGACTCTAAAACCCTCTGCTGAAACCCAAACTAATGCACCAGTCATCTTGACTACTCCCTTGATAATCAGTCTATCCCTCCTCCTTTTGTTGGTATATTGAACACCTTCTCCCCCCCTCTCCTCAGGAGTTGTTATGGGGGTGGGGTTTGGGATGCTGCTGCGGTACATGAAAGTGACAGACAGCTCCATCCTCCTTATGGTCTCTTTCCCTGGAGAAATCCTCATGAGGATGCTGAAGATGCTCATCCTGCCTCTCATCATCTCCAGCCTTATCACGGGTGTGCCACTACACACACACACACACACACACACACACACACACACAGGCAACATACAGGAAGCCCAGGCCAGTGTGTACAGGTATTGTTTAGTTTGCGTTTAAGCCAACAGATAAAATATTTTCTTTACACTGGAAGTAATGTTGGTTGGTCCAGCATTTTCTTTTCGAGTGTAATAAATCCACAAATGTTGGACATTCATGGCCCCCAGAAGATGCATCCTAATGGCTTTTCATAGCATCACTCCCCCTTATTTTTAGCCCTTTGGTTCATCATGAGATGCTTCTAAAAATAATGACTGAACCAGTCATTCAGCCTGTACCTTTGAGAGCAATGCTAATATTGTATGCTAACACGCTGTAAGTATGTTATACTAACATGCACAACGTTTGCATGCTAACTGCACGTGGTATCAAACTAAAATGCAAAATGTTACATGCTAAATATTGTTAATATTGTAAATGTACATAACTCAGCATTTTAAGAGTCATTTTGTACCGCTGGCTCTGTGGCTAAAGCCTAAGTAGCTAACCAGCTAGCCAACTAGCAGTTTATTTAGAAAAACATGACAAGAATTTAGTGTTTTAACCACAGCTCTGGATGAAAATCCATTAACAACATATCTCTGAAACTAATGACCAAATTCCTACGAGCCTCAGCTGCACTTTGAGAGAAATGGGGACATAGCATGCTAAACATTAACTAACTGTAGCTAGTTGTACAAGATATCCGACTAAATATCAGCATGTTAGCAGCTTCACACTTGAGTGAGTGCAAACACTGTCTGTTTCAGGGCTGGCTGGTCTGGACGCCCGCTCCAGTGGCAGGATGGGTAGTAGAGCCATGGTGTACTACATGTCCACCACTGTAATCGCTGCCATCCTTGGGGTCATCCTGGTGTTGGGAATCCACCCGGGTAACCCCAAACTGAGGGGAGGCTCGTCGAGCACAGGCCAGAAGAACCAGGAGGTCAGCAGTCTGGACGCCTTCCTCGACCTGATCAGAAACCTCTTCCCTGAGAACCTGGTGCAGGCCTGTATCCAACAGGTAGCCTCAACATGGGAAACATGCTATATTGCTCCTCATTTGTGCACACTACAGGGTTGTATGCTTTAAAATACAAATGTAACAGATGTGGGATGATCACTGCTTTCCACTTGCACTTAAATCCTGTTAATAAATCTGTTTCATTCCATCTTCAGGTGATGCTAATTAATCTATACTGAAAAACAGTTTCATTAGAAAACTGTTTTATTGAAACAGAAATGCTAAATGCTGTTTCAGAAGTTTTATCCGCTTGAGCAGTCTCACCCCAGAGGTGGACTTTAGGAGCTGTTCTGGAGCTTTCGATCACGTCACATGATCTTTGTCAGCGGATGAAGATTGTGTTTGGAGCTCAGCTTTTAAGCCGACATGGACGAGAAGTTCCTCCTCGTGCCCGGACAGATGGGAATTTGAGCATCTGCAATTCCATGACGAATGACCAAACTGTCTGTTTTGGAAACCTTCTGCTGTACTGGCAGCTCGTACTGATTTGGCCAAAATGTAGCATGTAGTGTGCAAACAAAAGCAAAATCTTTTTTCAGCTTTATTCACACGGTCACCAATGGCGGACAGCAACACTATGCGTCAGTGACAGGGAGGAATATAAATACCACTTATACCCTTTTTTTCTAATTATATCATGTGCACGCAGAAATTGTGACGAGGCAGTTATTACTTTTCGGCTAAGCCTGGCCTGCATACTGCAAAATAAATGATAGCGCATAATCATATCAATAAATCATAAATGTTTCATATTGCATACTACCGATGAACTGTGGTGTGTGTCCTTGATGGAGATCATGTGATGTGATCTAAAACAGTGGTTTCAATCTGTGACATAGGACATTTAAAACAATCTACATTCTGCTGCCTAATACATGTGTTGATTCTCCTGACCTTTCTCCAATCTTTGTTGTTCTTCTTCTTTTAAAAAACAAGTAAATAAACCAACAGTAGTAAAATGAAACACTAATAAGGGGAAATATCTGCGATTCAGCTGCACCTTGTGATGGAGTAGATGGTGCTTGTGTTAAAGGTCAGGACCCACTGATCTAAAGCTCCATAACAGCTACTAAATGGAGCTTGAGGTGAAACTGTCACTTCTAATACCTTAAAGTTGGATAAAATTTTGGAAAGAGTCCTTCATGTGAACCGAACAGGCCGAAGTTGAAGCCGTCAGTACGAGGCATTAACCGATCTGTCTGACAGACGAAGGAACTGCAGAGGGTCTCTGGAGAATCCGCTCCTTTAGACTCCACACTCAGTGTTTCTGCACGTGTCGGGGCCTGAGTCAAAGCATGATTTAAGTTTTGGCAACTAAAGGACCAAAAGGCCAAGGCTGCCTTCTGGTTACAGTCCTACAAGTGGATCCTGTGATGAGATGAAGTTATCCCATTAAATGAGCTCCTCGAATAAAACACTGGAGACAAACTGAGTCTACTTCTGAAACAATTCAACTTTAAGTGTGTTGAGAGAATACATCAATGAAATCACTGTTTGTACAAAAGAAGAAAGATAAAATAAGATATGAGGTCAATGATGATGGGAAGATGGGAATTTGTCATTTTCTGGGACATTTTATAAACCAAACTGGTACTGGTTAATTATTTAATTGAGTAAATGATTTCTAAATTATTAAATAATTATCCAAAAACTAAAATCACTGGTTGAAACCTGTGCTGAGTGATAAGGAAAACAAGAGAAAACGAGGGTTTATAAAAGCAGCTGTATATTCTTGCCACAGATTTACAAACACACAAGAACAGATTAAATATCTATCATGTGACCGTGCTCTGACGAGATGTTTAAGATCTGTTTATAAAATCAGAAATGAGGATATTTATGATGCTGTAAAAGGTGAGATATCTTAATACATTGTGTTGAAGACCATCTTCTGAATCCTCAGGTACTGGTCAGCTGGGACGGGATGAGCCATCGGCTACTAAACGATAATCTAAAGTCTCAATCATGATGAAACTCATCTCGCTCTGCTGTGTGTGTGTGTGTGTGTGTGTGTGTGTCTGAATAATTAGAAGTAGTTGTGTGTCTTAAACTGGGTGAGGGTCAGCCCTTCTGCTCCTGCTAATCTCTTTACATCTGTAATGCTGCAGCACAGTAAGTGATCTGCTGCTGGTCAGGCAGAGCACCAGCTCACACACTCTCCTCTTCTCCTTCCCCTCCTCTCTCTCTTCTGTCTGCATCTCTTGTTTTACTGCTTCTTTTGTTTGCACTCATCGGGGATTCATTGAAGTCATAAAAGGCATAATTGCTTTTGCAGGAAGAACTTGTCCTTCACCCCCCTCTCTTTTCTGTCCCTTTGTTGTCCTCATGTGAGCGTCTCTTCTTCTCTGTTTTGCTTTTTCTTCAAACACAAGAGTTTATTGTGCTGCTGCCAAGCTTTTGCTTGTTCGCATGAGTCACAGAGTCGATGTGAATCAGAGTCGGATGGGTTAAAGTCTGAACCGCTCATCAATCTGAGCGTCGCCTGTCGTCCCTGCAGGTTCAGACGGTGCTGAAAAAGTTGCCGGTTGCAGCACCAAACCAAACTGAGCCCGTCCTGGTGAACAGGAAGAAACTGGAGTACAAATGGGGCATGAACGTCCTCGGTGAGTTGATGACACATCTGATGTGACGGAGGTGTCGTCCAATCATCTCATCCTATTTAATGTTGATCACACGCTGCTCTGTGTCTTCCTCCAGGCTTGATTGGCTTCTTCATCACCTTTGGGATCTGCATGGGCAGGATGGGCGAGCGAGGGAAGGTCATGTGCGACTTCTTCAACATCCTCAATGAGATCATCATGACGATGGTTTCCATGATCATGTGGTCAGTGTCTTGTGTATTTGTGAGTTTGCAGCGCGTGTCTCTGTCTTTGCTCATGTGGGCCGGCGTGACATTGTGGAGATACCACACAGAGGTCGTGACAGTGATGGATACGGCGAGGACTGTGTACGTGAGGCAGCGGGGTCGGGCGGCGAAGACTCAACGGGAGACAGAGGGAGAAAGTGTGTTAGTGAAGGACGCGGACAGATGGAAAGAAAACCAGAGAGGGTTTCCCTGGCACACATGCAGGAGTCTGTGGTATGCCGGGGAGTAGCAGGAGCCGGGGCCCGGAACAACGTTGCGGGCTCCCAGGGGAGCCGGGGTGGAACATCTCCAAAGTGTAATGGATCCAGCGACGGCAGAGGAGCCACTTGGGGGTGGAGCAGAAAGCAGATGCGGGTGGGAGGGACAGTGGGACGTGGAAAGATGCCTTGAGGCTTCGCAGGACCCGGCGAGTCGTTCAGAGAAAGACAGTGTAGTGGCACTCAGAGCAGGGGGCGGGGGGGAGCAGGGTAGGCGTTTGGATGAAAAACAGCAGGATGCTTGTCTCGCAGCTCTCCGGGGACATCTACATGTGCAGCTGGACACCAAAGGAATTGTGTCCTTGTTCGTATCGCTCACACAGTGTAAACACATTACTCACGGGCCAAACACAGAGTCCAGTCTTCACAGGAGCACCTTATCATACAGGCAACACATCCATCCAGCCACACACGGCATACTCCACCAAACAACTGTCACTGAACGCCAGGCTCGGGGTTCAGCTCGCAGCTGACCTGGGAGAGCAGCACCAGGATCCACTTAAAGAGGAGCGCCGCTTTAATGCATGTGTCCCACAGCGGCTGCTGTTCATGAACGGGAACAACTGCACTCCAGAGCTGGAAACCAGAGATCCAAGAATGTGTCCTCTCCTCTCGTGGTGAAATCTGCTCCTTTGACAGTGAAAAAAGATTGATTGGGTGTTTGTCTGACATTACACACTTACAGATCTGTCTTAACTGATCCAGGTGCTGTGAGGGACTTCTTCTCGATTAACCATTAATTCTATAAAAAGTCATAAAACGGTGAAAAACGCTGCAAATCTTAACATTTGAGAATCTGGAACCAGAGAATATTTTTAATTATAAAATAATAATTGATGATCAAAATAGTTGCTGATGACCTTTTAATTCACCTTTTATCCAAATATAAATGATGACGATGTGCTTTGTAGCATCTAAGATGAAATATATGGGAGTTTTGCAACAAATGAAGCAGCAGCAGTGAAAACATGACGTGAGGAAGTGAAGACTTTCTTCAGATATCTGTGACCCGATGAAGGTCAGACTGATGTTAAACACGTTAGACCTGCACGACTGGTAAATACACTGATCAACTGAAAATGCATCTGCAACTATTTTGATAATCGATTATAGTTTAGCAGAAATAACAAACATTTCATTGTTCCAGCTTCCGAAATGTGAAGATTTGCTACTTTTCCTCGTCTTACATCATAGTATATTGAATACTTTTGGTGTAGAGACGTATACAAATGTATCGGCCTTATAAAGAATAAAAAACATAAGGAATAACACTGCATGATACTCTGTGCTTAGGTACTCTCCTATTGGCATTGCCTCTCTGATTGCGGGGAAGATTGCGGCCATCGGAGACCTGGAGGTGGTGGCCCGGCAGCTGGGTATGTACATGGTGACGGTCATGGTGGGCCTGGTGATCCACGGCGGCTTGATCCTGCCTGCTATATTCTTCGCTGTCACCAGAAAAAGCCCCTTCACCTTCTACTCCGGGATCTTCCAGGCTTGGATCACAGCTCTGGGCACTGCCAGCAGGTAGGGCGGCCTGCAGGAAGTGTGTGAGTGTGTGTTTGGGCATGTGTTAACACATGTGTGTCACATGTTTCTTTTACAACATGTCCTCCTCGAGCAGCTGCTGTGGTTACTATGATTGATTGCCGTAGCCTGCTGCTCTCTTTCAGCTATTTGGGTTAAATCTGAAAGAGCGAATTTCTGTATTTACGCGAATGAACTGAGAAATCAGGACAGCGGAGCCAAAAGTGTGTAAGCGCAGGCTATCATAGACAAGTCCATGTCAGACAGATCCTGTGTTGTAACTGTCTAAGCCTTCGGATTAGTCGTCCCCGTCCACACTGGCCTCACTGTATCCTGCCTGGCTCGGCTTGGCTCGGCCTGCCTGCTGAAACCAACTGTCATTTTGGCACATTACTGAGGCTTTAGTGAAAATGAGTAATCCTATCAGCGTTTACTCTAATTATATTATGACCCGAGCTTAGCGGGACCAGGAATCAAATTCCTATAATTCACATGTTGGATTGCAACAGTGGCCGGCAGCAGCTGTTCGCACGAGGCCGTCAGCCGACTCCCATTTCTGCTGCTTTTCTTTAGTGGAACCCAACTTTACCCCCTCACCTCCCTCCTCACCTCTGCACTTTTATCTTTCGCCACCTGTCTACCTATTTTATGTCCTCCAGCAGACACTTTGTACATCTGAAGCTAACGTGCCGTCTGTTCTCAGTGCAGGCACGTTACCCGTCACCTTCCGCTGCCTGGAGGAAAATCTGAAGATTGACAAGCGCGTGACTCGCTTCGTGCTGCCTATAGGCGCCACCATAAATATGGACGGCACTGCGCTGTATGAGGCAGTGGCGGCCATCTTTATTGCCCAGATGAATGACATCACGCTGGACAGCGGACAGATCGTCACTGTCAGGTGAGACCCATGGTGGAGGGCCTCTACACACAAGCCTCGTGATGCTCCACTTCACTGTCACAGGAAACATTTCAGACGTGCACTCAGTTTCATAAAAGTCCACCTTAAATCAGCAGGTCTGTTTTGGCTACGTTAGACAGAGGAGATAACATGTGACCTTTAGACGTCAATATAAAACGTCCCACGGTACCAAAGCAGAACCTTCAAAGACTTAAAGATCTCCTTCGGACATGTTTTCAGTCCCTCTTTCAAAAGTCTGGAAATTCTTCTTCCAGAATCTGTGAAGAGACAAATCTTCTTCATTTAAAAGTGTAGCTGCTCGACACTAAATGCCTCCTACTCATCTGTGAGTTTCCACGTCACTCTCGTGCTGCAACGTGATTGGCTTTTTAAAGAGGTGTGACGTCACAAGCACATTTTAAAGTGGAGGAAGACTTTAAATAGTTCAGATCTTGTACTATTTCTCATTGTTAGCTGGTTAACTTTGCTGCACAGGACGTTTTTGATCTGAAACAACATTTAGAGGCACTTTTAAACATTATGTGTTCATAATACTTTATTTATTATGTCACAAGCTCTTCATTGTCCATTACTGTTGTTTACACCATCAGCTGATTATCGAAGCTAACAGGAAGTGCTAGAAGTCATAATGGACACATCAAACTGTATTCAGGGTCCATTATGACTCTTTTTATTTTGTAAAACTTCCCTCGAGCCGAGGAAAGAGATTTAAAAATCTGTGACGTCCTCACAATTTAAAGTCTATGAGCTGAGCAGGAACTCATGGGTGGGGGGGAACACTTAACCAGGAAGTACACCTGGAAGCCAAGCGAGCAATTCTCATGGGACTGAATAGAATTTTATAATACTTCCACATGAAAGTCACATGACAGAGTCTCAGCATTCTGATTGGCTGTTGCATCCGTGTAATTGCACATTACAGTTGCTGCTCTTTGCATTAACACATTTTACAATAACAGTCAGAGAGACATTCTTTCTTTCATTGATTCATCACATGACTCACATCAGGAAGTAATGAGATGTTTGTTTCCCGTGAGGTTTCAGGGAAACATTACGTGTGATTGGAAACAGACGCTGCTCGTTGTGGCTAACAAATGATGCTCAGCACTTTGAACTTGTTTATTGTATGTCTTCCATTAATGGCTGTTCTCCACCAAATTCCAAAATCTAATTTTCAGAAGTTCATCGTGTCATGTGTGGTGAAACTGCTGTAAATCAGATCCATGTGCGACGTGTAAATCTCGTGAGTGTTTGTCAAAAACAATTGAGATGTAACGCAGAGCTCTGGGTTCAGAGGAAACCCCCCGGTGGAGGACAGACAGTGTCGGAACCGGCCTGCACTCACGTCCTCTAATTACAGACGCGTCATGACAAGCGACATTCTTCTGAGCATTAAAGATTTAAGTCTCAAAAGAATTCAGGAAACATGAAGAGATTTTGTTTTGTTGTGGCCAAAAGAAAGGAAATTAAAGTGGTTGTTGCTGCGTGACCTGGTTCTGCTACTCTGAACCACATAATTACACCACATCTGTGATCTGAACATGGCCGTCACATTCTGCAGTTATGTATCTATGTAATGAAGAAAGTTGAAATATCTGCTACAATGTTAACGTAACCTCTTGTTTAATCAGTGATAACCCTCTTCTTACGCTTTGCTTTTAATCACATATTAAAGATAATGCTACGTGTTGAAAAGATGGGCATAAAATAAAAGTTTGTTTTCAACAAACTTTATTTTAGATCATCAAAACCACATTGACGGGGCTGTGAAGTCCACAAGTCATTCGTTTCACTTCATCTCATTCATCCATTAAATCCACATGCAGACAGCAGACTGACCTGGGACCTGTAAACACCGCTGGTTGGATCTGTTGGAGGAAGTCATGGCAGACCTTTGTCACCCCAAATATCTGTGCTTTCAGTCTGAAGATTCTTAGAAACTAATGCCAAGTGTTGTCTGATCCCACCGAGGGCTCGGACACACCAAGTTAAAGAGACTAGTTGGGTTTATTATCGTTTCTCTGATCATCAAACATCTTGTCACTTTATTTTTATAGCCAGACGTGTTAAACAGACGTACGGTGGAGTGGAAATGTTGTCTTTGAATCCCAGTTCACAAACACATGAATGCTTTCTGTGTTCTTTGTGGTGTGTTCAGGTGCAACAATGTAAAGGTCTGAGTACATCTGTGTTACTGTTATTGCGTAAGGTGGAGTTCATCCTTGTCTGAAAGTGTTGTCCTCTTTGTCCTCCCAGTATGACTGCCACTCTGGCCAGTGTTGGAGCTGCCAGTATTCCCAGTGCTGGACTGGTTACCATGCTTCTGATCCTGACCGCCGTGGGTCTGCCCACTCAGGACATCAGTCTGCTCATCGCCGTCGACTGGCTGCTGTGAGTCAGCTTGTTCAGTGACGCTTGTTTTAAAGGTGTTGTTCGGCTGCCACTGATGCTGTGTGTCCACGCAGTGACAGGATGCGCACCTCCATTAACGTGGTGGGCGACTCCTTCGGCGCCGGGATCGTGGACCACTTGTCGAAGGCGGAGCTCGCCGAACTCGACGCCGCAGAAATGCAAATGCATCTCCCAGAGGAGGAGCTGGATTTCATCCCTCCGCCCCCGATCCTGACCGAGATGGACCTGGTGGACCCCTTCAAACCGCCCGAGCTGCCGCCCCGCTCCCCTCGCCCCCCCAAACAAAACCACCACGGCCACGTTTTCTCCCCGTCCCAATCCATCACCTACTCTCCGTCCCGTTCTATCCGATCTCCATCGCCGCGCTCCATCCGCTCTCCCTCCCCGCGCTCCGTCTGCTCCCATTCCCCCCGGCCTTTCCACACTCATTCCCCACGCCTCCTCCGCAGGACGGAGCCGGGCTACTGCGCCCTGCCCAGCCACGACAACCAGGTACCTGCCCGCCGCTGCTTCTGGTGGTTCCACTGCTGCAGAATACATGCTCCTTATGATAAAATGGTACTTTCAACCAGTTTTCAAGAAATTCACCATGTTTTTGGAGATTGTCCGTCTTCAGAGGCTCCTCTAAATGTGATAGTTCACCTCCAGGCCTTTAGTCCTCTGAAGGACGCACCTCAGCATCCTTCGAAGGAGACTCTGCAACCATCTCAACCTTTCAAAGCAAGATTACGTAGATTTTTTACATGAATTAAATGTTCTTTTTTTAGAGGTGAAAATAATTATAAAGATAATGGAAAGCGCCACTTTGAGATTCCCCGGCTAAAGTTTTGTGTCTTCTTGCTCCTGTTTGAAATTTCTGTGTAATATTTTTATAACGATTCATTTGCTTCATCGATTAGTTAAATGACAGAAAATGAATCTGCAACTATTTTGATAAACGATTAATAAACGTGGTTACAGCTTCTCAGAAGTGAGGATTTGCTTCTGTTGTGATTTTATAAACCAAACAAATAATCGAGAATAAGTTCTGCAGGTGAACCCATAATGAAAATAATGGTTAGCTGCAGCCCTACAAAGGTTTGGACCAATGAAATATGAGGTTAAATCTGGATGAAAGGGTAGAAACACACAGATAATGATATTATTAAGTTTATACTTTACTATTATATCTTTAAAATGACTGAATCTAGAAAACAGGAAGCACAGAGTCTGGATATTGACAAGATAATAGTAGATAATAGTGTTCTCAACTCGTGTTTGGATCCTACCATCTCTTAGCATTGCATGCTAACATGCTATGCTAGGTCTTGGAGCATGCAGCTGTGTCCTTGTATGTTCTCAGATGAAATGATCTGCCTCCACTCTGCGTGTCTCCAACATTTAGCATGTTTTTTACATCACTAAGTAAAGTCTCTTTGTCAGATTCCCACGCTGCCTCGCGCCTACAGAGAGAGAGACAGGGAGCGGGAGAGGCTGAGGCGGGAGAGCGAGACGGAGGAGGACGAGGAGAGGGTGTTGGGCGAAGTCAGCGACGGCGAGGAGAGTGACGACACCGCGTATGATCGGAGGCACACCATCCCGCCGTGCGACTTGCCATGACTGGACTGTACCACCACAACGCTTCCTCATCAACTAGTTTCCGATTTCACGTCAGATTTCCCTGCAAGCTTCCGGTGGAGGTCCACAGAGGATTTCCGGCTGATTACATTTCTACTTGTTAGATGTATTTTGAGTTCACTGCTCTTGATTAACTGAACTGTTGGATAAGTGATTGATAAGCTTGCTTTCAGCTTAATATGCATAGATTTTATTTTAAATGTTGCGATGGCAACACCCTGTTACGTTCCTGCAAGAAAGAGCTTGAGCGCAGAGTTGTTTAGTTTACTCGTGTCATTTCCTGATAACTATCACTGTCTTGATCTGTCTGAACTTCCTTACATTTGCCTGATAGGAGAGAAAGTATCTTGTGCTGTGTCTCAATTGGGATGCTTCCGTCAGTACACTTACATGCAGTACGCCGTGTACTCATTTGCAAAGTGGGTGAATTTCGACAAGGTGGTGTTCAAATCTCAAATCAGACACGGCCTTTGTGCACATGCCAGATATATATTATTATATATAGAGATATATATTCTTCTTTTTAATGGTGAATTGCAGCATCTGACCGCGACTGTCGCCACCGAAATATCTGTCTCCTCGTCTGCTCACTTGACTTCAATTCACGCTTCACAAACATGGCCGCCATTTTCACGTAGCCAAGATGGCGCCCGTTGAGGGTGAGAAGGGTGCAGCTTTTTCTGACTGCATCGTCCAGGTGCTCGTAAAACGCTGCATTTTGCCACAACTGTCCGTGTGAACGCACTTGTATGGAAGGCCAAATGGACCAAAACCTCTACTTTGACGTGCGTGTTAAGACGTTAAAAATGAACGTGTTAAGACGTTCATTTTTAACGTCTTAACACGCTTGGACCTTAAGGCTTCCATCTTATTGGTTGGCATCAACATACCCTCCCCTCTTATTGGTAGGCATCAACATACCCTCCCCTCTTTGTAAGTAGGGGCTGCGGGCATTACTTTGCCCTGTTTCCTGTTTCCTGTGGGTACCTGTCACCTGTCTTACACGCAACTGTGTTTCACTATTTGGGACGGTCCATTTGTGCGGGGGAGATGTAGGAAGTCTATTGTCTAAGTTGCAGGGATTGTATGTATTTACGTCTTAACACGTTCATTTTTAACGTCTTAACACGTTCATTTTCAACGTCTTAAGACGCACGTCAAAGTAGAGGTTTTGGTCAATTTGGCCTTCCATACACACCGCCCTCCAAGGGGCCGACCTGGGCGCTCAGGAGCTGCAGCATCAGCTGTCCTCACCATATGTCCCTGAAAGGTCCTTTGCCAGAAACCGTCCGGGCTTCTTCTCACCATGACCATGAAGTGTTTCACTGCTGAAGGCTGCTGAGCAGAAACATGCGATGAAACGGGTGAAACAAACGTCTGATTGGGGTTTTTCAACAACAAATTTTTGTCTGTTCTCTTTCCCTTTTATCACAGTGGGTTCCTTTGTTTTTTAAAGCAACACAGTGATGAATCTGCCACATCGTGGGGGCACAAAGTGCTCAACATAAAGGCCGGGTCTATTTTCTCTCTTTTGCAAAAGATTAAAAATGACCTAACTTGACCCCCAAACTTGATAAAAAGCGTCTATCTACATACTGGCTGCGGTTAGTCATTAGTGTTAAGAAAGTACAAGCTTGGAGAAAGAACATAACCCAGAGGGAGACGAGGAAAAGAGATCTGTCAGTAAGAAAGTCATTTACAGGAGCAGCTCGGCGAGCCGCAGAGGAGCTGCACTTCACAAGCCTCCACACTTCAGACTTATCAAGCCGGTTAGAAGACATCCAAAATCAAATTAGTTACAGCCGACAGCTTTGTTTCAAAAGTAATACATTTCAAGATATTGAGCCACGCGTGACTTCCTAAAGTGTAGATTATTTGATGTTTTTTTTCCCCCTTCACTCTTTTATCATATATTTTTTCTTCAGTGTCAAGTAAAAATATGAAACACAGAGTGAAAAGGAAACACCCGGCTCTGATAATTGGTTGTTAGCACCAAACTCTGCAGCTCTAAGCACGTTTTAGCCTCTTTGAGATCTCTGTCTTGGTTTTCCAGCTGAACAGCAGCGAAGCAGCCGGCTGCACGCCGACCGCCTGCATCAAACGATGGAGACCCCAGTAAACAAGCTGGTGTGGGAAGTGGAACTTGGATTAGATGAGGTGCACATGTTGCTCTGCGTCTGACTGTTAGCTAACCCTTAAAGGAAAACTCTGGAATAGTTAAACCTGGC
>JAVQJL010070111.1:25000-45660 GCA_036024295.1 Nannoperca obscura
TCAGTCTCGTGATCATCTTTTTGCTGAATTATGTTTGTTGTAAAGCACTCTGGCAAAAAACTTGGGGTTTGTTTTTAAAAGCGCTCTATAGATAAATTTGACCTTGACAAAAACCAAGCATGCACCACTTCCTGCACGTACATTAGTATTTCTAAAAGAAGGGTGTGTGGTGAGGATGTGAACACCTGAAGCAGGCTTCAGACCAGGCGTTCACACACTCTTACACATGTGAAATGATAAAATGAACATGAAATATACGTCCTGTAAACTAATTGATCTTTTACCTGTTACTATAAACCTGCGAGGACTGTAAGAACAAAAGTTCTCCCCCTGAACTTTCCCCTGCCCACCCCTCACACTGTATGTACACCTTCTTAGAAATGCTGAGGCTACACTGCAAGCTTTAAAGAAACAACATCTGTCTTCCTGCCCGTCTCTTTGTCCCCCTGTGTTGTCTGTCTGTCTGTCTCTGTGTTTTATCTGTCTGTCTATTTTGGTCTCTTTATCTATTTGTTGGTTTCTCTGCCCGCCACGCTGTCTGTCTGTCTGTTGTCATCTGTCTGTCTGTGATATGAACCCACCGGTATATTATTAATATTATTTGTGACACACACACACACACTCAGTATCAGTATCTCCGGCTTGCAGACAGCTTGCAGACAGAGCTCAGTAAGTGAATTAAGCTGGTCTGGACTGTACTGAAGCTGACACTGGCTGACTTAGTAAGCACACACACACACACACACACACACACACAGAGCAGATAGAGGATTGCAGAGCGGTCAGACAAACAGAAACTAAATTCTGCGTGATCAACTTATTTAGACAAACATCATTTTACAGTTTCTACCTGTTAAAATATGATTTATACCAGTACAACTACAACTACTCCTACTGCCTCTATTTCTACTACAGTGACTGCTAATAATAATCAGAATCCACATGCTTGTCCTCCAGCGCCTCAAGGAGCTGAAGCAGAGGGAGTTTTACAGAGCGCTGGCCTGCAGGAGGCAGAGGAGACGCAGGGAGGAGAAGAGAGAGGAGAGAGCGCTGAGGAGGCTCCACAAGCATGAGGAGGGGAGGACAGGGGAGTGGTGAGTGACTGTGTGTGACTGTTGTACTGCTAGACTTTATAAAGATGTCATCAAGCTACAGAAAACAATGCTGAATATGAGATTGACCTCTTCATGAAATGACCTCTCAGTGTGAAAAGCTTGTGATTTCAGTGAAATATCAATGGATTTAATGCTTAATGAGAATTATCAGCTCAGCGTTAGAGAGCGTCGTTTAACTCATTGTGTTGGTTTTATGGCTCTTATCTTTTCTAGTTTCTCTCCTCAGCCCTGTTTCCAGCAGCAGCAGGCAGCTGTTTTCAGCATAAAAGCTCTAAATACCCACCTGCTCAGCACCAAGCTGCAGACAGACTCGGGTAGAGACCAGCTGCTGAACACAGTGGAGCCAGATATGTTTCTCAGGAGTAGATAAAGCCCCAAAAACAGACTTACATTCATCAGGTGGCCACAGACACGACTCCAAATCAATGCTAATGTTACTTTTTGTCTGCTGGGTGTGTATATAAGCATGTAGGCTGTTTGCAAATCCTTTTATACAGATTTAAGGCGCCCAGGTAGCTCACCTGGCAGCACCAGTAAGGCTGAGTCCTCACCACAGCTGCATGTCATCCTCGCTCTCTCTCCTGCTGTCTCTCTCTCTTTAGCTGTCACTGTCAAATAAAGGCAAAAATGCCAGAAACAAAGAAAAGAAAGTCCCTGTGATGCAGCGTGGTGATGCACTGTGATGGTGTGTGGGCTTTGAGGCCGGTGGTGGTGGTGACAGTAGATAGTAGCTTTTCTTTCAGGGGTAAAAAAACATGAATGGTAAAACTCCCACTGTTAAACAAAAAACACTTAGTGTTAGTATAGTTAGTTATAAAGAACAGCTTTATTGTGAGACCAACGTGTTTTAGGTTTATGGCTCTCATTAGTGACATTTATTTGTTTATTTTAAGGATCTCTATTACCTTCCTGAGATCCAGTACAGAAACCCAGAAACCCTGTTCTCCACAGGAGACCTTTTGACGTTTAACTAAAAACATTAATGCTGCGTTTCTGTCCTGTGAAAGTGACTTTACAGCTGTGTGTTAATGTTGCGGAATACATCTCCACATCTCTCTCTGCGCTCACATGCTGGTGGGAAGCTCCGACATCTGGGAGTCTCAAGTGGGCTGCCAAACAATGCTGCGCTCACGTGCAGTTTGTCTTCAAAAAAACTAAAGAAGAAAAACCTGTAAGATAAATGATAAACAGACAAAGAGGTCTAGAAACAGATGATGTGGATTTGGTTGCTTCCTGCTGAAAAACATGTTATGATTAGAGTTCATCTGGCGAGCTACCAAACGGAGAATTTGGTTCCTCAAAATATGTACGATAGCACACACGAATGCAAAATTTGAGCTCAGAGCTGCAAGTCACAACCTGAAGACGCCCACGCACAACAAAAAAAAAAAGAAATGTAGGTCTCCACCAGAAAAATAGTCCCTGAAGACACGATCAAACATCCACGACTTTTAAATCCATGCATGAAAGTCAGAGTTTGAATGCTGGATCTACTCGGTGGCCGCTGAGCCAGATGTAGGCCCACACGCATGGATTTAAAAACACAGTCTTGTTCAAACACAGATGAAAAAGACAGTAACTAGCTCCCTGGTTACAACGAGCGTTGGCACAGCAACCAATAAAATGCACCTGGCTGTGCTTAATGGGGATAATCGGCGCGGCTATAAAGTGTTTCTGACCAATCACGTCGCGCGGCTGAACCCGCTCGCTGCACACACAGTCGTGCATCAGTGTCGGCTGTCGCTGCCGTTTGCACATCTGCAACAATGCAGTTTGGCTGCTGGCACAAAGACGGAGGAGCGTGGCCAAAGTGATTCCTCACCGCTTGTCTCCTTGTTTCCTCTCCTTTCCTTTTCATTTCTTTCATCCTTTTCCCTCTCCTGTTTATTCCTGTACTTTTAATCCTCTCATCTCCCTCTGTCCTTTCCTTTTGTCGTCCCGTCTCTTTTTCCCTTCGTGCTCAACATTCATTCCTTTATTCTTTATTTCGTCTTTTCCTTTCCTTTCCTTACGTCCTTCCTCCTGTCCTTATTCCTTTCTTCCTCTCCTATAATCTCCTCTTTCCTTCCCCTTCATTCCTTTCCACTCACCCTTTTATCCTCTCCTCCTCCTCCTTTCCTTTATAATTGTTTCCTTTCTGTCCTCTTTTGTCCTTTCCTCCTCTCCTCTGTATTCCTTTCCTCCCCTCATCCTTTTTTCATTTGATCCCTTTCAACCTCTCATCTCCTCTTTCCTTCTCCTTCATTCCTTTCCACTCATCACTTTCCTTGATATTTGTTTCCCCTCACGTCCTCCTCTCCTCTTTCCTTTCATCCTCTCCTCTCCTCTCCTCTCGTTTTCATCCTCTTCTTTCCTCCTCTCCTCTCCTCAGCGCTCCAGGTTCTGGTCCTATGTTCCGGTCCACCACAGTGGCAGTCGAACCAGCAAACCAGACCAGACCAGACTTTGTGCAGAACTGGGCCGACGTCCACACAAGCAGCACCACACTGGGAGCAAGTAAGAAGTCTTATCTGCTTAAAAGGCCTGTAGTCGGCTGCTTCAATAGTTAATGAGCGTGTGTTTGGTTTTGGTGATGGAGATATCACTCTTGATATTGGGGGATTAAACAGGAGTGTGGTCTTTATTACCAGCAGACTTTAGAGGAGAAATGAAGGGAAGATGTAAAACACACGGTTTCGGTGGTGCGCAACATTGTACCAGGAACATGTACTGGGCAATTATACACAATGAAAAACTGAGATTTCAGACCAAACTCAGTTGATTTAAATGAAATCGCAGCGATGAGTGGACTCGCTGTAGTTAATCAGCGCAGAGCTTTTGCCTAGAGTTCAATTCCGGTGACCTTTGTCGCACAAATTCCACAAACCGCCTTGACAGTGCTGACCTTTTGGTGACTGTAGAGCTGCACACTCCACAATAAAAAGGAGGCTATCGTATTAGTTGAGTCACACCACCCAAAATTATATAACCCTGCTCTGCTGTGAGTGTAAACTGCTCCACAAAAGCAATGCGGCGTGGTTTGCAGTGAGACAGGAGTGGGTGGCACAAATACATGTCCTTGAGGGTTTTGGGGCGTCGCTAAAGAGCGTACATGTAGCTGCCGTAGGCTAGCTAACGATGTGCACCTCCTCAATCAGCATTAAGAAAGTTGAAGAAAGGCTCACTAATCTTTTTCACTAGCACACATCTAGCAAAGCCATCTCCACACACACACACACACACACACACACACACACACACACAGTAACATGGTCGCCTTCCTGTGATCAACCGGCCAAATCCAGCACTACACTACAAACCAGATCCTATGCCATCAGTATCTGCTGTTTTCTGGCTGCCTTTACCACTTTGCATTAGGTGTAAATCCAGTTTAACTGTGTTAACTTGTTGCCCACTTGTTACTGAGCAAAAGTGTAAAAGGTCACAACCTTCCTCTCCCACCTGGTTCACAAGGACACTTTCTGCTCTACATGCATTAGAAGATTCACATTACTTGCTGCAGAGCTTTCATGCACAAACACCTTTCATCACAACACAGTGCAGTTTAGTTCAGCAGCATCACAAACTAAAGCCTCCAAAATGACCATGAAGTTCAATCAGAATCTCTCTAAAACATAATGTAGGATTTATTACAGGACAGAATTGGACTGTTTTAGTTTTAGTTAGATGTTCTAATAAACTGGCAGAGTGTGTATAAAAGTCACCGTGTGAATATAAGTATGAGTTTTCCAGTTAAATTTTCTCATTCAGTCTGAATTTGTTCTGGTGCAGGAGGTGATATCAGCTCCCTCCGGTCCATCTCAAGTGGATTTTAGGGTGCAAGATAGATTCATTTTTTCAAAATAAAGAAAGCACAAGATGAAATTTGTCGGCAGCGTTCCCATGGTTTCAAAGAAACAATCAATTGTCACCCTGTCCTTTTTGAAAATATATCAGTGACAAAAAAAAGTTCTGATTTTAAAGTTGAAACCGATGGAAAAGTTTGACAACTGCATTTAAAGTCGACCCTCTCCGAGTGCTAAATGCATTTTCACATTTTGTATTGGAAGAGTTATAATTCATTTGAAGGCTTCTGTTCTAAAACTCAACGCATTTAACAAAAAGGGTTTCTTATGCGAGGGGAAGGCACATTATGGATTACTTTGAAAGTTATGATTCATCTTAAAACCTTCACTTGAGAAATAATGGTCTGAATCATCTGCCACAAGAGATGTATAGACAGATGAATGTCTGGCAGCATGTTGTGCTACAAAGTGGATATTACATGTTAGAATAAAACCTTTAATCTTAATTTTTTACCCATTTCTAAGTGAGCCAGACATTCAAGTGTGTGCTTATGTTTTTCCTTAAGTCCATCCTACACTCATAAATCACATTCAGATGTGTTAAAAGCAACAAAAGAGTAATGGTGAAGAGCCAGAACGTTGAATAAATGCATAAGGAGCTTGAGTGCTATTCTTCTACATGTATCCCTTGATATTCCTTTTCTTTATAGTCAGGTTAGGCAGATAATCCTGTTATGTTTTGCATGTAACTAGTGTCAGCTGCTGTAATCCTTTCTGCTCTCCCCTCCATCCAGAGCCCCAAACCCCGCTGGTACAGCCCTTCCTTCCCCTGGACCCGGCACTGGAAACCAGACTCCTGAGCAACGCACCGTGGGCGTACGGCCAAGTGGACGCCAACAACACTACAACTACCACTGCTGAATCCTGCATCCTCAACAAGACCCAAATGGACTACAATGACCTGACAGCCACGGCCATTACATCCAGTACCACCACCACCAACATCATGAGCCCTGATGTCAACACAAATATCCACTCTCCTACCAAAACCAGCCACTTTAACAAGATCCCTTGGGCTCATCATTATTTAAACAACCCCATTACTCCCAATAACATCCCAACATCTTCCAGTAACACCACCACTAATGGCTCCATTTTCAAGAAAACCACCGTGACCAGCTTGAGTAAGAAAATCACCACCACAGCTGCCATTACTAACTCGACCGACATCAGCATCAACAGCAGCAGAGTCGACTCAGACGTCCGGTCCATCCCCAGCAGAGTGCGTCCTGTGTCCTTCTCGCTGCCTAAAAGGAGCTGTGTCCTCCTCCACCAATCAGCTGCCGTGTTCATTCAAGCCGGGCGAGGCTCTGCCTTGTCAGGGAGGCAAGAAGGTGTGACGGCGCAAGAAAGGGCCAAAGATCTGGGGGAGAAAGTTCCAGACCAGCGGCTCAAATCTCCAGTATCTGCAGACGTGGACAATGTAGGAAACCAGTGCAGTGTGGACAGTAAAACTGCAACCCAGCACTCTGAGGCTGGAGCTAATATGTCTACTGAGAGGCGACCTGGGACACTTCAGATTTCTTTATGTAATCGCAATGTGATCAGAGTTGAGGACTCTGTTATCAGTGGGACTGGAGCCCAGCTCTCCTTATGTAACGACAATGGGACTGGAGCCCAGGTCGCCAATGAAAGCGGGACTGGAGCTCATCTTGATTTAAACAGTGGGAAACAAGTACAGGTCTCCGGCAGCGTGAGCAGAGATTCAGTATGCAGAGACAGCGAGGCTAAAACCCATGGTTATGTGGACAATCGGACAGACTTAAACCATACCCAAGAACTGAAAGATCTGCTTTGTCCCGCCACAAATCAGCATCAAAAGCCAATTTCTGGTGTTTTAAATGACACCAAAGAGTCTTTAATCCAAACACAGCCCAAAGAATCAAACGCCTCTCCATCAAACTTGGATAAAGAATCGGCTTCTTTGCCTCCAAATCGCCCCAAAGAGCCTTTTTGCAGTGTCCTGAGCCGAGACGGTAGCAGAGTTCTTCTCTGGCCGTCGGAGATGGTCAGCTACACCAAGACGTCGCCCTCCATCTCCTACAGCATCAACCCTCTCCTGTACGACTTCAGAGCACATAACAGGGCCAAGGAAGGTGGCGAGGAAAAGAAAAGAGGGCTGGAGGAAGGGAGGGAGAGAATAAAGCCGTCTGTGATCAAACAACCCAACTGCGAACAGAGGCAGGAAGTTATGGAGGGAGGAAGTGAGGTGAAGATAGATGAAAGGGAAGAGGAGGATGAAGGAGGACAGGCAGGAAATCCTATGGAACCTGTAGCTCATTGTAGCGGCAGCGACGCAGCTCTGGACCGCTGCGGCTGCCATGATGAAAGTGCTTTCAAATTTGTTCCCGTTTCCACAGAATGCCACCTTGCACCGACGCTAGGCCTTCAAAAAACAGGGAGGAGGAGGAGGAGGAGGAAGAGGAGGGGAGGGGTGAGGAGAGGCATGAGGAAGAGAGGTAGGAGGAAAAGAGGAGAAGAGGCGGATAGGAAAGACTCGGAGAGGGGACGAAGGATAATAAGTAGCCTTTCAGAGAATCAGATGTTTGAAGGGAGAGGAGAAGAAAGGTTAAAAAGAGAGGGCACCGAAAAAGAGGAGAGGAGGCAAAAAGAGCTATTAAGTCATCTTGCAGCGCATCGGCTGGTAGGAGGCAGAGAAAAGAGGATGAGGGCAGGGGAGAGAAGGATAAGAGGAGATCAGACTGAGCGAGAGAGGGCAGGTAGAAATGACGAGAAGAGAGGAGAGCTATTAAGTAATCTTCCAGTGAATCGGTGTAATCGGTGTAACCAGCTGTGTCTGCAGGTGAAAAGAGAGGCCAGCCGGCATCAATCCCAGCAATCAGCCTCCGGGTGGGGCCAGGGGCTCAGAAAACTCCTCTGCAGGGGGGAAGCATGTAACTCAGTGATTAGCCCCATCCCCGGGTCTGTTATAGAGATGCCATGCTGTCCTGCAATTACGCCCGACCCTGCTCAGAACGACAGAGAGACGGGGGAGATACACAAAAATACACAAGCGTGGAAGAAGGACGGGCAGAGCGACGAAGAGCAAAGGAATCTGAGGAAGATAAGAGCTGTTCAGGATGCTGAAGAAAACGTTTGTAACCTAGTGATTAGCGGCGTTTCTTTCCCCAGCCGAGACGCAGCACAGGAGACAGAAGTTTGTCTTGTTCCTCCGCCTCACAGGGAACCAGCATGCGATCCAGCGATTAGCCTTGTCCCTGCTCCCTTTAGAGAAACAGCGTGTAGACAAAGACAAACAATACCTACAGGACACGGCGACCCGGCGTGGAGCTCGGCCCCACGCTGCTCTGCACAACAGACAGAAACACAACCGAGAATTAGATCAGCCTGCGCAGACGTGACCCTCCCCGGCGAAGCATTTTCAAACAAAGTGATGCCGAAGAGAGCAGCGACAGCCGGGCTGAGGAAGAGGGAGCTGCCGGAGGCCGGAGAAACACCGAGGAAGAAACGGAAAAGGGGAAGGAGACAAAGGAGGGGAGTCGCCTGTGCTCTGAGACAGGAAAGAGCCTGTGTTGGGTTGACCGCTGACCTCCGGGACCTTAAACTCAAGAGCAACGGGACACTTGTGGACACCAGTGAGGGCAACAGGACAGAGAACAACCCTGACAGACTCTTTCTTTGCAGGACAAAACAATGTGCGTGTCTGAAAACAGACAACAGAGACGCAACACTTGCTTGTAACGCTACTGACAAACGGAATAATTTCCACCAGTGGGATGACGGCGAAGGCGGCGACTGCAGTGCCGACCAGTTTAGCTCTGATCCCTGTGGAGGCGAGGGAAACAGGAAGTGCCGGGCTGAGACACCTCTCAGCGACGGTCACACCTGTAACGATTCTGGTGTCCGCAGCGCTCCTCGTGACGATCCTCGCGGCATAAACGACAAACACAACCCGAGCTGCAGCGGCAGTGAGGCGACTTTCAAGAGCGACAGAGACAAGGACCATCGTCCGGATCACTCCGCTACCTGCGACTCCGTGGACACACCTGTGGATTCACTTCTCAAAGACGTCTTTACGTGTGACGATACTCACGCTGACCACTGTCAACGCAGACACATGCAAACAATGAATAACAACATGTGCATTGACTCTGACTCCAGTAACAACACAGCAGGCGATTGTGGGGAAACCACAGCGCAGAGTGACGACTGCTGCACCTGTAAAACCAACCACCCAAAGAACAAAGGTGGCCTCAGTGAGGAGGATCAATCCAAGCTGCAGCGTCATATCCTGCACAGAAGCAACCTCTCTGATTCAGCGATTGATTACAGAAGCTGCAGGGGTATCGATCAGAGCAGTGATAACGGCTGTGATGATATTGACGGTGGTCAGCGTGATGGTTTCCACGGTGATCGAGTCACTGATTGTAATCACTGCGCTCGTGTTGTCGATCAGAGCGGCGGCACGAATGCGACGAGAGCTGCGGCCCTCGTGAGCGTACGTACGGAGCAGCGACGGGAGGTTGAGAAGGAGAGAAAGGCGGAGGATGAGGAAGAGGAGGAGGAGAAACAGATGGAGAGGAAAAGGTTAAAGGAGAAGCAGGAAGAGTGGGAGAAGCAGTGGGTGAGGAGGAAGGAGAGAGAAAAGGAGGACAGGGAGAGAAGGAAGGCGATAGATTTTGAACAGTTTGAGAAGAGGCCACGTTTTCCTCACGCCCTCCCTCCACATTGCATCCCGCTCCATGCTCCTCTCTTCCTCTCGCCCTCCCTCTCCTCCTCTTCCTCCTTCTCCTTCCATCACACCATCATCCAGCATCACCTCTCCCTCCTCCCGCCTCCCTCGCACCTCCCCGTCCACTCATTCCCTCACCTCCTCCCCTCTTTCTCCCCACATCTCACTCCTCTCACTCTTAATCCACCTCCTGCTCCTCCCCCACCTCCTCCTCCACCTCCTCCCCCATTTTACGCCTCATCCCCCATCCCTCTCCTGGACGCCCCCGGTCCTTATCCCCTAGCAACAGCGTTTCACCCCGTGCACAGTCACCACCCGTCTCTGTATCCTCCGCCCCATCCTGCAGTCTTGCCCTTACAGATGTTGTTCTAAAGAAAATGTAAAAAGAAGGAAAGAAATAGACCCATGAAAGTTAAAATGTCCCATTTTACAAGAAAGAAGTTTAAGATGAAAGCAGTTTTCATGTGTCATCACCTACAAGGAAGACTTAAGTAGAAAAACAAAACCTGATGTTTCTTAAAGCCAAATCTCCGGCAGCCTCATCACCCCGTCCCCACAAAAAGAGCACTCCCAAGCACTGATTCACAGATCTGAAAAAACAAACAAACGATGGCTAATTATCTTCATCAGTCGCAATCCTGCTCAAAATGAGCCTCAGGTGTGCAGCCAGCGAGATCGTGGCGGGGATACACAGCTGGGCTCGTTTCCCTCGGCAGAAATCAGCCGACGCTCCTGCTTTGCATTTTAAACCGATGATTTTCTCCGTTTAAATTTTAAACTACGGTTTGTGACTTTAAAGGACACATCCGTCACTGCACACATCAGATGTCTTTACTCTGTGGAGATAAATACTGGATTGTTGAGAGCTTCCACTTTCCCCTGAATGGACTTGTTGTGACGAGATATTGTCCAAAAGTGATATTAATATTAAAATAAATACATCCTTTACTTTAGAAGTCAAATTTGAGCACCTGGTCATTTCAACAAAAGGTAAAACTACAATTATTTTGTTAGCATTCAGGAACAACATCTGTTTTTATATTCTTTGCCTGATTGAGTCAAGTCAAAATAAACTACAAAACTACACTGAGCTAATGCCTCCATCACTGTAAGTTACAGCTGAATAAAATCTGATGTATACACTAATAAAATCAACTGGGCTTCACTTCACATAAGGAATTCACTAACAGGGGGTAAAGGGATAAACTAGCCCCATCACCATGCAAACAGATACGCAGGTGTAGCTGATGGATGGATGGACTACTAGCTAACATTCGGCTAACCACCTTACAATAATGCCTGAATGCTGCCCAGGTGAATTAACAGGAGGTTTTCTCATTCTTCCACTTTCACTGACATGACCTGAATGCAGCATCAGTGAAATGGGAGATGTAGTTAGCCGAATGCTAACAAAGTGATTTGTTATTTCTAGCAGACCTTTATCAGAGCACAAGAACATACATGTACATGTTGTGTACTATCAGTCTGCAGTGTGGAAATCTCCTGCTCGGGATTTCTTCCCGTGTGACCGTCGAACGTCAGAGCAAAATGTTAAGTTTAGAAATAAGCCTCTGCTCTTTGATTCGGAGCGACTGGCTCCAGCGTCTGACCTTTCCCTCTTGACGTTTAAAACTGTTGATTTTCTGCCATCTCACTCCATCGCAGCTGCACTGAGAATATCCCAAACTTGGCGGATATCTTAACAGTTATTGACTCATCCGAGGAAACAAAGTCTAAAAACTTGCCGTGTCCCGGGTCCCGAGAGGCGAGGTGTACAGAGGAAATGTGTGATGAAACAGGATTTGACTGTCAGGTAATCACAACCACCCTTTTAGTTTTGATTAAAGCTTCCTCCCCCATGTTGTCATCCATTGGCTGCTTGTTGCAGTCGGACAGCTGATTTTCCGCGCTGTGTTTCACCAGAAGCATCTCGACACTTCACACAATCATCCTTTCATTCATATGCAGGAAGTTCAAAGTGTTCCCAGCAGCGCTCCTATCTGAGCAGCCCCTCGGGGCGGACTTTTCCTTTAAAGCTACGGGTTAGGACAAAGCCGCATGTGAATAAGTGTGGATCCGCCCTTCTGCTTTATTCAAATGTTCCTCCTTTGAGTCGTAACGCTCCCTGCTTTGTCTCATTAAGTGCAGCAGAAATACCTCACAATTAACAAAAAGTGACCGCATCTTCTTAGAGTCCAGAAAGCTGCCGACTGCTCAGACTTTCAGAGGTGTGAAGTTCAGAGGAACTCCCACACGTTCCAACATGTTGTTTTTCTCACAGACGTCGAACATCTGGCTGCGATGGCTTTGGGGCACAACTGGCAGCGGCGCCCATCCATCTCAGCCACGATAGATTATTCTGGTGCAGACAGCAGTGACAAACAAACAGACCGAACAAACAAAGAATATGCATGAAAATGAGGTTACAAGCAGCACGAGGTTCAGGCACCGTGAGGCCGTTCGCTCGTTTTGAACCCAGATTACAGTTTCCAGCTCCCAGAGGTCGTCAGTATGTGACTGTTGACTCCTTGCCACATGATCTCCACAACGTTGGGCACGTCGCCATGGTGACACCGCGGAGCCCGGGGTGACGTGCTCGCAGCCTGTGCTTCTGGAGGTGTTTATGATGAATGGAGGTAGCGACGTGAAACTCACGACTTCTTCTACTTCCTCGGCTCACAAAGTGCAACAAAGAGCCGGGATCATATGTATCCGCTGTCACGGCAACATGCGCTCTCCTTGTTGAAAACCATATGTTCTCTATGAATGTGGGTTTCATTCGTGTGATAAAAACGGTGTCAATTAGAGGAGAAAGAAGCTGTTAGATGTATTTTTGTAGAGAAACCTCAGTTGAATGAGGGACAGTTTTTGTATCATGTACTCTGATGCTATTTACTAGTAAATGAACTCCACACCCACTTCATTTATCCTGGTGTTAAGCTGTTGTACATATGTTCTTTAAAGTCCTGCTAATCAATGAATGTGTTTAAGTTCCTCCTGCTGTTTGTCACAGAAATGTCTTGAGATCCTGATAAACTAATATTTGGCTAAATCTTTTGTGTAATCTAATTTCAGCCGACTCATATCCACAGATACTATCCCCGCTAATATAATAGATCTATAGAAAAACCAATTACTCTGAAAATGGAAATAAAATCACTAGCCTTGATATCAGCGTCTTGTCGTTTTTTCCTTAAAAAAAAAGGGGGGGGGGGTGAAAATGACTTGCTTTCATTAAAAAAAGTCCATTATCAGCAGACAAATCTGTGAATCGATACCTTTTACCTCCACGTTCCTGTGATTTCCCCCGTGTGAGAAACAATAAACAAGAAGACAAAAAGAGCACGAGGCCCATTCAGAGAATAGTTTAACCTCTTTACAAAGTGGGAAAAAGGATGATCAACCTCAGATGGTCAGACGCTTAGGGACTGAGACCGAGTGTGTGTGTGTGTGTGTGTGTGTGTGTGTGTGTGTGTGTGTGTGTGTGTGAGAGAGACAGCTGGGGCCATCATGTACAATGACTAAAATAGCGTTAAAACTCAACATGTTCAACACCTGAGGCTGTGTGTGTGTGTGTGTGTGTGTGTGTGTGTGTGTCTTACATGTGTACAATATTTCCATCTGTCTCTGTGTGTGTGTGTGTGTGTGTGTGTGCGCACGCGTCACGTCATGTGGTTTTATTACAGAATCAACGGTTCTTAGTAATTTGCTTCGGTGACCTTTAAAAACCAACAAGAAACCTTCTGACATTAAAACTTGACTGCGTGGAATTAGTTTTCTAAAAGTGTGTGTGTGATCTTTGGGCCCTGAACTCGTCTCTCTCTCTTCGTACGGTCGTTGTGACACCCCCCCCACCCTGCCACCCACGCTTTCCATAAAAGGTTGATGGATGTCTCGACTCCGGCAGGCACTTTATGGTGAGTTAATAGACTCGGCGGCGCATCAGCGGCGGTGCATTATGGTTTGCTCCCCTCGCTCCAACCACAGAAAGTACTCAGGAACATGTTAAGGAAACCTCAGCGGTGACTTATTGTGTTCTTCATCTGCAGCAAAGAGACAAAGGTCTTCAGGAACCCGGCCTTTCATGAGCCCCCGCGGCTGCCGTCGCTTTCTTTGGGCTCGACGAGAAACAAAGCACGTTGAAAGATTTAAGATATTTTCATGCAGAACTAACTTTAAAATGATTTATGTATCAGGAGGAGCTCGGCGGAAGACACAAGTGGAAATATCTGGTAAGATAAGTAGGAGCTGGCAGGAGTAGAAGATGTTACAGCAGAGAGATACACTAACACAGATTTGTCAAGAAAGATCAAATTAAATCTTCTTTTTCAGCTTTTAAACCAGACTTTTATACAAACACAGAGTTCTTTGTAATTATTGATGCTCCCTTGCTTTGGTTTTGCTGTCTTGTGTACACAGTCCTTCTGTTCTTGTTGTGTGAGCAGGCGCAATGCTTTTAGATGACGTTCAGTATGAAATCTGTGTAAAACATTGTATTTCAATATATTATTTAACTAAATCTCCTCTTGATTTACTCTGAAAAGCTTCTTCTCTTCTGTGCGTGCAAGCAAAGAGTCAACATCCGCAACAACAGCGAGCTGTAGATTTGCTTCTTTGTTAACTTTAAGGCCTTTTATTTAATCCAACAGCAGCGTGTGGAAACCCATTCATGTTCGTGGGCACCGCTGCATCGGGGGAAAATGGGTTTGTGTGTAAAAAAGGTTGAAGCTGACTGAACCTTCCAGGTTGTTGCATTAAGGACGTCTGGAAATCAATCCTGATCCCGGTGAAACTACAATATTGTAAAAATATTATTCTATTTTTAAAACAACTCATAATGAGTCCAACACACCTCACCACCAATCAATTATTTAGTTATTGTTTACATGGTGATATTGATTGATGAAGCTTTCAAACTCATGGATGTGTTTCTCAAACTGGACTTTCATCGTTGAACAAACCAATCCATTGGTGTTGTTGTAACGCACGGCTGCTTCCTGCCCGGACGCCGGCGGACAGTTTGGACCAGTATGGAGCCGCTGTCTGTTCCAGTGACGTCTCCAGTCAAACGCAGTCCTGTCAAAACACGTCGGACGTGAACTTTCAAGTTTTATCTCATAAACAAGCTGCAGGTAAAGATGCTTTCTTTCACCATCAAAAACAGACATTTGAACACCTTATACGCATGTAAACGCTTAATCTGATTCCGTTTCTGGCTGGAATCAATAGATTCTTTCTGCAGAAACCAAACTGCTCTGATCCAACGTAGAAGAAGGATTTCAGTCGGGACAATATAGAAATGTTGTCCGTGTAGTCGCAGCTAATGTCCATTAAATGAAAAGGTCTAAAAATGAAATATTCAATAATCAAGACCTGCGTGTCTTATTCTTTTATTCGTCCCAAGTGCTTAAATCAAGTGCGGTCTTTAAAGAGTGAAGAGAAAAACAAACATTTGGTTTCATTATTGACCTTTTTCAGTCACAATCAACAGAGTGTAGCTGTTAAATCATCAGCTGGAGCATCTTGTGTCTCGCTGTGTGTTAGACACGTTGCATAATATCATCAGACAACAGCTGAGAAACTACAGTGTCGACACTGAATCAGACGCGATGGCTGAACATTATCGCAGCTAAACCAAAGTGATTTGGGGCAGACGATGATTCAGAGGATAAAAGACAAAAAGGTGTTTTAGATTTTGGGTTCTTTGTCTTTTTCTGGGCTCCGGGGAAACAAACATCTTCACAAGGGTGTGGGTACATTTACTCAAATACTCGACTTCATTTTGAGGTCTTTTGGGGGGAAATGTCTTTTACTTTGCATCCAGCCTCAGCTAAGCTCGTTTTCTCAGGCAGTAAAGGAGCATGTGAACATTTTATCTCCAGTGTTTGTAGATTTTCATGCTCTTTATTATTTCATTTTTTCCCATTTTGAGGATTTCAAACTGTGACAGACGGATTGTTTTATTTTGACACTAAACTTTTCTGCTGATATTTGCTCACTTTTAACCAAGAAGAAACGTCAATGCAGGACGTTTGCTTGTGTTGTGGTATGATAGCACATAAACTGGAGGGAGGGGGGGGGGTCCTTGTGATCCTTGAGGCATTACTCTGCTGCCTGCGGTGCACCGACACACACCGGAGGGTTGGTAATGGCTGTGCAGGATGGGCCAACGTTTCCTCTCGCAGGAAGTCAAGACTCAAAAAGCCCCAAACCGCAGGGAAGCAACAGAAAGCCATAACATTTGTTGTAAAATGTTTGATCACTCTGCTACTGTGCAGAAATGGGTCACGGCTGCCAGAGACGCATCAAACGCGCTGTAGTCGTCTGAGTCAGAGGAATCTCTGATGGGCCTGTTTCACCGCGCTGTCAACACCGCTCCCCCGTTTCAAAGCTGACAGTGTTTTAGTGCTGAGGAACTAAAAAGTTTTCTTAGCCTTTCCACTTTTCTGCTCGTTTATGATGACTGATTGCGTCTCACTTCTCGCCTGGAGTCACAGTTTCTTCTTGTTTAGGTGAAACTAAAGGTTGTTTCCGATTGAACGCCTCTCCAGCGCACTTCCATCGCGCGCTATGTAAAGTGATTCACCAGTGATTAATCAGCCCAAACCACTGAGAGCTTGAACAACTTTACAGACTCATCCTGGGATCCTGGGGGGGGGGGGACAGCCTTCTCCATAAGAAGCCTAAAACCAAATTACACAAAGTCTGGCTCAGATTCAAATTCAGAGTTTCTGGGGGTGCGATTGATTTGACACGGAGCTGCAGTCCAAAAAAAAGATGAAGAGAGAACTCACCAGCAGGATCTGGGTTCGGCAGCCGTCGACCAATCGCATTTGATTGAGCGAGTGAGTGAAACCAGCAGGGCGGGAGTGTGGCTGCTGTTTATGACAGCACGTTGATGCATTTCCTTTGGAGAAAAGGATTTTTAAAAGGGGGCAGAGCTTCACACGATCAGACGTCTTCAGAGGATCAATTAAGGAATAAAATGAAAGACACATTGGGATTTCTTACTGGACCAAATGTAAGACAATTATATACATTAGGAAAACGCGTGGTTGTATTATATTCATGTAGAGTTCCCACTCGGCACACAGACTTCATACATCTCTTTCCTCGGCTCGAGGATCGTTTTACAAATCTAAAACCTCCATGGATCAAACATTGATAATAGAAAGAGTCAAAATCGTGGCGCCGTATCCAGGTCTTATCACACATTGTGGTGTGACGCTACACAACGCTGCCTTCTGGGTTGTTTGTAGCCTCGATGTTGCTCTTTAAGTGTTAAAGTGTGTCTTTTAGCGTGAGCCTGCCCTGAAAGTTTAGAGCAAGTTCACTTCCTGATGAGTTAATAAAATGTTTAATTATATAACTATAATAAAAAACAGACGAGGAACAAATCATCTGCCAGGCAACAAAACTGCTGTGATGAGAACCTGACGTAGCCGATAAATATGGCGTTCACGTTCTGCTTCATGTTTCTCCTTCAGGAAAGGTTTCAAGGATGAGGACTAAATGTTTTGTTTCTTCAGTCTTTTTCGCAGAAGCGGTTGTTCGAAATCGAAATCTTATAATCAGGGTCGTCTTATATTCGGGTAAATGTGGTTTGTGTTCCTGAGCTGCAGAGAAATCACTAAAGGATATTGATTTGGCCATGAACGATGCTATTTGACTGAGGAAGAGTCTGAAACAAGATGCATGTTCTTCCTCTACTCTGTGTGTAATATAATAACATTTTTGATGAAGTCAAAATATTGAAATGACCATGTTTTATATGTTGTGTGGGCTAGTTTTCATTCAGTTTGCCAAAAGGTGACTTGGAGACAGAGAGCTGTGCACATGTTGTCCTACAAGGTGCTGTTACTGCTGTTCGGAGGGAATTAGACCCCAAAGACGTCAAACTCAGAGTTTCAAATCCAAGTAGATTTATTTGGGAGAAGTAGTGCTGTGCAGCGATCAAACAAACAGACCATAATTCAGTTCAGACCATCCGCTCCAAGAATATGGAGGTGAAGGTTGTTGGTGCAAGCGGCTTATTATGAACTACATTTACATTTAATGTTAGACATCGACCTATAAAGAGCAACAAAGTCCACATAGAGAGGAGGGCGGGAAGATCAAACCAGGATGACCTGTTCATCAAAGACGCACACACTTTGGTTTAATGAAACGTCACGTTCCAGATGTTATTGTGAAAGAAAGATTCAGTGTTTACAGCTACGACACAAGTGTCAAGCGAAACTGAAGCGTGATTGTTTCTCACAGATTGTCACACCGTGAAAGGTAAAAAAGAAATGAATGGGAGGTGTGTGTTTGACATGCTGCTGCACTTCCTGGTGGCCGTCTGGCCGGCCAGCAGCAGCAGCAGAGTGATTACGCTTCAGGAGCTGAGAGCTGCACGCTGCTCAGGAAACATCAGTCTGAAAGGTTTCAGCTGATGTGACATTAATGTGCTGATTGTCCGTCTCCTTGCTGACTTTACTTCAGTACTTCATGGTTTTAAGAAACTCGGCCTCTGCGTTCGACTCTCGGTTGCTGTTGTGGATCTAAAGTGCCGGCAGTGATTTTCTTGTCACAAACACTGCGCTGCTTTCTGTTTCTGCCACGTCGAGACTTTGTGCAAACTGAGACATGCAGCAGCTGCGAAACATGCACATTTTTATTTTAACAGCATCCTGTTGAAGCATTTCTTTTCTCTTTAAAAACCTGGACCTTGGTTTGGTAGTTTGATAATTATGATGACATTTTCCTCACCAGCGGATATAACTCCGCTGTTAGTGGCAGAGTTACAACAATACAGGAAGTAACACCAGAAAGACTACAAAAAAGTTATAGGCTGTAAAAATGCTTCATTTAAAGTAGTTTAATTTGTAATTTGTTTTACAGCACAAATTTGTGATTATTTGATATTTACTCATTACGCAGTCTCCAGTACTACAGTACACATTACACCGAGATAACACTGTCCATATGATGGCAAGACAACTTTAAGTTTAAATCTCACATTTCACACACATGCAGTGCGCTTTACAGGGTCATACAAACACAAAGGTGTACAATAGAAACGTGTACAAATACACGAGATACAAGATAAAAGAAAACTGCAAATACTCGCAATTAGATCAAATTAAATAATTGAATAAATATAGTAATGGTAAATGATCTTATTAAATCTGTTACTCAAACTGGATCTCGTCTCCTCACCAGGAACTGAAGGCTGTTTTATTTTGCACGCAGAGCTGTAACTCTCATTTTGAGTATTTCCATTTAGGGCTTCTTTAAACTCGCACAGTTTATATGGATATTGTAGTATAGTACAGTATATAAAGCTCCACATTGACCAGCTTCAGCACTCATTTGCAGCTTCTCCACTTCCATATCCCTGATAATACTTCTGTGCAGGAGTGATTTATAGTGATGCATTGAGACTTTCTCCTAAAGAGTAAGTCATCCTGAGTTCATGGTCCAAGTCTGCTGGTAAATACTCTGACAAGTTATCTGACCTCAGCAGCACTCCAACGTCAAGTGTCCATCTGTTTTTCCTTTTGTGCTGCCACTGCTCTGAAGTTCCTCTATGTCACAAAGACAAATGCTCTCAGCTTACTCACTACATGTACACAGACTTTTATTTGCCCTGAACTCAGCTTCTCAGGCCGAGCAGGGACTTCAGCTGTGTGTCAAATGACCCCGAGGGGGAAAAAGCTCATTCTCAACCTATGGAGCATGTTCAGTGTGTGAGTCTGTATTTCTTTCCATCCTTTTAAAACACTTCATAGTTCACAGGTTTAACAGACATTAAAGTGCTACACTTAAAGATATACACACACACACACACACACATATATATATAGAGAGAGAGCATTTATACAGGACACACACACACACACACACACACACAGAGGCTATTTTGGCAGACAGTTGCTCTTAAAGCCGTAATCCACAGCGATTGAACTGTGACATCCGAGCTAAAGCTTCACAGATGACAGTGCTGAGCTCGGCCTCTCATTTAACTGCTGTTCATTCATCAGCTTTTCCCCTTCAGACAACCACCACCACCACAACAACAACAACAACAGAAACACCTGCAGTTTTGTAAAAATAAATAAACTGAGCGCAGATCTTGGATAGTCAGGAATAGATTTGTGGAAGTGCTCCCCAGAAACACCAACGAGTGTGACATCTGTGCCGCTCCGCGATGTTAATGATGACTTATAAAATGGATACTCCTAGTCCTCCGCTCTGATTGGCTGAGCTGAAGCCATTGTTAAAAACCCAATAAACGCACACCTGTGACCGCATAAATGTTAATTCAAATGTTAATGTGCCACAGGAAGATTGGAGCTCAACTGGCTGGTGGAAGCTTTCACTTATTACAGAGGGATAAGAAATAATAGAGAGTTTCATTTATGGAGCATTTCTGTGTTGCAGTCTTGTTGTAAGCTTCACTCTCCAGCTCGGCCTCTGGAGCTTTCACCGCCTCAAGCACCATCACACTAACAGTGAAGGGAGGGACTGAGGATGTATTAACAGGTATAAAGATATGTTTTTTATGGTTCCTGCACTTTGTTGGTTGTCAGGAGCTCAAACTATTGTTCCACGAGTCCACAAAGTTGCTCTTCTCTGCAGCGTCGCTGGTGCAGCGCTGCAAAGTGTCAGCTGTTGACATCTCTGATTAGAGGCTTCGCTCTCTGGACTCCTGGCTGCTGGGGGTGGAGGGGTGGACTTGCGCACCAACTACTCCTCAATTACATCAAAACACAGAGCGAGAAGCAGAGCAGGAGGGAGATGAAGAGAGGGGTGTGAAGAAAAGAGGGAGCGCGGAGATGGAAGCAGCAGAAAAAGAAGGAAAAAGCCACGAGAGGCGATTTCAAAAGAAATGTTGTCTTTTTAAAATCCTGGCAGCTGATTGAACATCACAGTAAACCACGCTGCCATGTGGCTTATTGCTTCTTTTATTGCTTTAACATCAGCGTAATAAAAAGCACTGCAGTGTTATAAATTATAAAGTTG
>JAVQJL010070123.1:0-16361 GCA_036024295.1 Nannoperca obscura
ATAAAATGCAGCAGCAGATGTTAAATGTGACTTCTGTGTTTCTGGTGGGGGGAGGGTCTAACTTAGCACGTACAGTATGAGTGTCATCACTCTAGCATGTTTCTGAATGGAGGAATAAGACTTGTTGGAACTGTCCCCTGTTGCAACTGACCCCAGTCTCCCCTACTCTCATGCTGCATGTAAAGTGTGTTGCAGAATATTCTAATCTGATTATTATTGTCACTGTTTGTGGGAGAAAAAACTTTTTATTGATTGATTCAACTTTTCATTGGCTCATTCAGTGTTTCCTGGTTTATGAAACAGATTTCCTGATCTTTGTTCATACAAGAGATAATTAAGTGAATTAATTTATTACACTAATCTTAGTAAGACATGAAAAGATGTGTATTCAATCTCTCTGCGTATTTCAACATTGTGCTGCTGAAGCTTTATGTTAATGTGACACATTCAGCTTAGATTTGAGTCATGTTGGAAGGGTTTAAGAAATGTTACAGATCTGACCTCGTTTGCTGTGGTTTCTATGATAATTCTTCATGTGTAAACCTCATATATAAAATAATTAGGTACATCTGTAGTATGAGTGTGAAAAATATGACGGACAGACTTTGAAGCTGTGAATCAGCTGGTGTTCAGTGTGTGTTGTCTGATATTCAGTCTGCTTGTTCAATGTGACTTTGTTTTCTTACAGACAAACTTTCTCATGACATCAGGCAGGAATTAAACTGTCAGACGTGACTCAAACCAACAGCACACACCTCTGCACACACACATATATAGAGGAGGTGAAACCACGTCGTTATGGTAACGGTGTGTAACAGCAACACCCTGTAACCCCAGAGGAGTGATGTCACATGGTCACCACTCGGGAGTGCATCACAGTGACACTGACAGACAGGAACGCCGACACAACAACAGCTGAACTGATGAATGAAGTGAACCAGTTGCTAGACATGTGTGGAAGCCAAAATGTAGGACAACACTTCTGAACGAGCTCCAAATACTGCGGTTCTAAGCTGTGATGGTTTTGTGAGGCCAGGCTGAAGAGCGAGAAGAGACAGGTTCAGAACAAGTTCTAAGCTCTATCAAGCTCTATCTTCAATCTAGTAAATAACCTAAATCTAGCAATTAACAAATTATAATGAAGCTGGTTAATGGTACTTGTTGTAATAATGGTAGTATAGGAAATAGAACATTCTAACCCCACTTAAAATCTTTTATTTTCTTGATCGAGGCTTGAAGATAGATGATGTTGTATTTGTCTCCCTCTCCAGCTGCATAAGGCCTCAACAACCTCCAGACAGGGCAGACTGCATGTAGCCCAAGAAGAGAAACCCACAATAAAGAGTCAGTAAATCACCCGTTGCACCGCTTTCTGTTTTCAGTTGTGCGGGTACAGTAATGATTGAAGGAGACTCAGATGAGTCATCTCTTGTCTTTTCCACTCTGGATTTTGTAAACTGGACGGTAAGAGAAGACTGTTCAATGACTTTAGTGAGAAAAACAAACAGAAACTGTAAAAAGATTTTGAAAAGGCTGTGTCAAGTGGAAACTTGTGCACGTTAGTGTCTCTCTACCTGGGTACCCAGGATGCGTTCAGGTTCAATCATGGGTCTGTTTTGGTTTTATCAATGAAATAATTCTAGAGCACAAATGACATCATTGTAGAGCAGGAATTAATACTTACTGCAATTTGAGACAGAAATTAGTAGATAGGTAATTCGTGTTGTGTATCTACTATCATCATATTCTACTCTTTGACTTCTATCTCATCGCAGCATCATCACTGTCCCTCTCCCTTCTATCTGGGATTTGAACTGACGGCTCTCTGCTCACAGTTAAAGCCTGTTTCCACCCTCTTCGCCCTCATCTTCCTCCCCCGCTCCATTTCCTCCCTGGAGGCGTTTCTGTGGATCATTGGCAGAGAGATCAGACAGTATTATAGATCTGATTGACGCTGCCAGGCAAATTTTAGATTCATGGCAGTGTTTATATTTATATACATTATCACTTCATTATCATCATGTTCATCCCACTAACCTCCATTTACTCTGAGTCCTTGGCTCGGTGCTCCGGGCTGAATGCTGCAAGTCCAGACTGAAGAGAATCAAAAGTGAAGCTGTGCATTTTCTATCTGGGTCAGAGGATGAACAGATTCATCAGCAGCAGCGTGAACACAAGAACATTATCTGATCTCATCTTTAACCTCTGGGACCCTGATTCCCACCTTAAATGAAATGCATGAATTACATAATTAATTGGTATTACATAACTTAATATAGGTATGAATATATGTAACTTTCACTTTATTTAGCAACATACACATTTCCCCAATATCCTGCCTGATCTGAAATAAAACAGCAATTAAAAACAGTTATTCTGCGTGTCAAATATTTATTTATTTATGGCATATATATGTAGGTAAGAACATGTTCCCCTATGTTTTTAATGACCCTGTTTTCCCCTGGTAAGTTGTTTTTTGTATTTTGGTCTATATCTTGTAATTTATATTGTTTGTTTTTTCTTTCTTTTTGTTTCTTCAGATGTGAACAGTTAATTCTTAAGTTAAATCTGAAATCAGAAATATTAAGCAGCTTTGTTTACAGTCGTTATGTACAGAAACATCCAGGCTGAGTAACAGACTACCTGCATGTAATATTCTAAAATGAATTAATTATAAATTAATTAGTCAAAGTTCCCTCCATATAAATAGCATTGTATATTAAACCCATCTTTGCTATAGGTTGGTGGCTGGTGGCATCAGCAGCAGAGCATGCTGGGAGCAGCAGGTCATCCAGGGGTTGTTTAATCGGAGTGGTCAGACTGCAGCCTGAGGAGCGTTACAGTTCGGACAGAAAGACCTTGATGCGACGCCGGGGGAGGGGCCTTCAGCCCAAACACGTTCACCTGCATCAGGTGGTTATTTATTACTTTGGCAAGAACTGACTGGCAACATTAGGAACTGGCATGCAATGTGCATGGCCCGGGACTGGAGGGCTCTGCAGTGGGTCATTAAAACCATTCAGAACATCATTGGTACCCCCCTCCGCCCCCCAAGGGATACAGAAGCATCTGCTGCCGTACCACTAGACAACTCCTCCTCAACTCCACCTCATTGTCCACACTCCACCATAAATAACATGGAACTTTCTCTTATGCTGGTTTTGCACATTACCATACCACTCTCTTCTGTACTTTATAGATTGTTTTGAGTCTATTCTAATGTGAATGTATGTTCTATGTGTGTAATAAAAGGGGGGCTACAACAGCGCTGTGTAGTAGAACATTTAGACTAATAAATGTACCTTGAGCCTTGAACTATTCAAAGCACAATATAATCAACATATGTTTACACATCAGTGGTTCTCAACCTGGGAGTTAGGACCCCCCAAAGGTTCCCATAATAAATCAAAAACAGATACGAAATATAAAACATTTTACAGTGAATGACACCAAATCTTAGTTATGTTTTATGACTTTTGTCAAATTTTTTCTTTTTCTTTCACATCCTGGATTCTTTCACGTCTTTGGGCCAAAATGGTTGGGAACCACGGTACCAAACCAAAAACATAACAATAATCACCAACTTCATTTGTTCACTTCATGCAGGTTGGTGTTATTCATGGTGCGGTGCGTGTATCTAGTGTGGGCTTAAGTGTACTGCATGCACGCATCTTTAATAAGGGGGGCACACGTCCTAGTCCCCTGATGGTGCACTGTGATCAGGGAACAGCAGAGGCTGCTGGGACAAACCCACCACTTTCTGCCGTATAGCTCTGGACCACCACCTGCTGGCCAAAAGTATTATTGCGGTTTCTGTTCTCCCCTCAAATAAACACCCTGTTTTAAAAGGTAATAACGTTCAGATGTAATAGGTTAATAAGGTGGTGTTTTCTCATACACTGGTAAAGTCAACATGGAGCTACAAGCTGATATGTGGCGACAGATATATATCTCCAGCTCTTCCTTCCAACATTCAGTCTTAATTGAAATCCAAAACACAGTTACATTTTACATTACAGGCATTTAGCAGACGCTTTTATCCAAAGCGAATTCCAAGTGGGGAGGTAACCGGGGGAGTCGGGGGTCGAACACATGACCTGCTGGTTGATGGGCACACAGCTGTACCCCTCAGCCAACACACTTCCCCTGATTGGTGTGCCCAGTAGAGTCCGATCATCTAACTGCTCATGTTTCTTCACCCACTGAACTTCTTAGTGATGTCACCATCTTCCCATTCTCAGATATGGACTGAGTACAAGATTTAAATGCTGCTTACATGTTAATGAATCACTGACTGTGGCAGGTTTTCCTGGATGTAACAAGGTATCCATCGTCACCGAGCACACCACTTACTGACAACAGCACATCATTCTGCCTTTTGTGAGAATACATAATTGTTGCACCCTGCCAGTGTGAACCCAATGTTTGTCACCTGTGATCTCAGTGAGAGGACCAGACAAAGTAGCCATTATGACTTCATTTCAACTTTATTGCACATGAGCAGCTGTTTAATGATTCCGTGCACACACGCACACACGTTTATGTGAAGAAAAGTGTTTAAAAAAGTAAAGAATTAAAAAGAATTACAAATGTACCATTTGTCATGCAAAAACAAATATCTGAAACCCTTGGTTATGATTGTATCACCTGAAAACCTTCAAAGACAAACATAAACAGGATAGAGCTTGGTCACACTTCTTGGGTCCCCAAATCCCACACAAGGATCTTTGAAAGACTAGTTTAACAATCTCATGTCTGTGAGTTCAGCACACAGCTGGAGTTAGGATATGGTTAGCCTAGCTTAACATAAAGGCTGGTAGCCTGGCTCTGTCTGAAGTTCCAGTGAAGCTCACCGATTGGCTGTAAGGCAGTGTATTGTTTGTTAAATTCTTACGACACAAATATTAAAAAAACAGCCATTTGTGAATTTAGGGGAAGTTGCATGTTGGAACTACTTCTCAAAGAACAGTTTATCCCCCCGCCCAGTGCTTCTCTGCAGCGTATCCGCTGGTTGCTTAGCGCTTGTGACATTGTGAAATAGTCAGCACAGAACTCTAAACTAAAACTGAACTACTCGTTTAAAATGCCACCGCAGCCCAAACAGAAAGCTGAAAACTGAAGATCCTGCAGCTCAGACCCGCTCAGCTGCTGACAGACACATGTCCTGCGGCACATGTGAACCGGCCCATCAGTCTGACCACACGAGCCTCTCCTTCCTCTGCTCCTTGCTACTCAATGCCTTTGAGTGTGTGGTAGATGTGTTTGGGTAAAATCACATATCCCTCTCCGAGTGGCGCTGGCGGCTTGCGGCCGGCCCTGGGTGTCTCGCATGCCGCCTTCAGCCTCTTTAGCTGCCTCTCCTGCCGCCGACACTTCTGCTGTGTGGTCTTCAGCTTCTTCCTCAGACTCCCCAAGTGCTCCTCCAGCTGCTCGATGCGCTTCTTCTGCCGAGCAGAGTCCTCCGCCGTGTAGTTGTGGTCGCAGGAGACGGCCACCGTGTCGCCCCGGGTATCGGGCAGGCTCCCCCCGGGCTCCTCCTCCTCTTCCTCCACCGCTGTGTCAGTCAGAGGCAAAGAGAGAGGGAAGTGGATCTCTGAGGGGAAGGGGTCCTCCAGGGACTCCGCCTGTCAGATAGAAAACACACACGAGTTCTGATGCTGCTTTCTGTACTGATCTAAACTAAACACAACGTTAAACAGATTCTATTCTCTGATAAAGTCAAGGATAGTTTTTTTCAGTTTAGTTAGTTATCTTTGAGAACAGCATGGCCCCACTTCTGAAACTCAACAAACTTCAGCTGGGAGGAACTTTTTTACAAGGGAAAAAGCGGGAGGAAAGTCAGGAAGAAAATGACACATCTGAACATTAAGCGGTTTATTTCCGGTTCTGGTTACTGATGACACCTTAAAGTATCCCCAACACAAAGCTCAGGACTTTACTTTCAGTGCTCTTTATACATCCATGGTTCTAAATGTTACTGCTTGTTCCAGATAATTCACATTTAGATATATTTTAAACGAAAACTATGCAATTATACACTACAACTTCTGTATAACAACCGGTTGATTTTGGCAAAATATTTGGCAATATTACTATAAAATATATAGTATATATGTACATTTTTTAGATGCTATCCTTCTTTTACAGTGCATTCAAGTGAAATGTTATATTCTAGGTGTCTTGAACTAAATGGACTATTTCGTTTATTTGATCTTTTTCTCTCATTCTTCATTGAGGGTCCATGTGCATTTAGCTGGTCAGAGAGAATCTTACGGCTTTGTTGTGAACGTCTGTCTCCACTACGCAGTCAATAAAACTAATCTAAACCAGCCACAGAAGTGCACCTGGAATAACTGTTTGTCTTCCACACTAGCTGCCTAGCTACAGCCATGAAGACCATAAAAAGAAAAATGACAAAATATTTGCCGAAATGCAATCTGGGAACCCACTGGCTATCGTCTGATGGAGGTTGAGCTTTTGTATTGGTATTAATATTGGATTTGCTGTAACGGTTGTGTGTGGTGGCTTTGCAACATATTTGTTGATTTCTTGTAGTTCCTTTCACCAACAGAGATATATTATTACTGTGAGAACTTCCTGATCTCGGACTCTGAAACATGCTGACGTGAACCGTTTTCCCCTCCACAGCTCCTATGATATGAACGTGCAAACTAACACTTCATTAACAGGATCGCCTTTGTTACAACACGTTATATATATTATGGAGCTAAAAGTAGTTTTGTCATTTAAGATAGCAACAGTTACACCTGGCAGCTGAACTAAAAGTTATACCGAGTGATTTATAATATTGTCCTTGGTTTGGATGAAATGTGTGGGGACTCTGCAATGGATGGAAATGCTCTGAGCGGCTTCACCTTGATGTTGAGGTTGAAGGTGAAAAGCGACGGCACAGCGCTCTCCTTTAGCACTCTGTTGTTGCACTCTCTCTTGAAGCAGTCTTTGGTGAAGTGCTGCGAGCAGATGTTGCTGTACTTTGTCGGCTTGAAGTTGTTCCTCCTCATCGCCGCCACCCATTTACCACAAACATCTGGACGTGCCAGAGGGAATCTGGTGAAAATCAATCAATAAATAAATTAGCAAACAAAGTAAGAAATTAATCTAAATGTAATTTGATCATCTCAAAATGTTCCTTCTGTAGGATTTATTTTATTATGAATTTGATAATCAATTCCTAGTCTGATTATCAATAATTCATTAAATTATGTATGAAGTAAACAGGTGTCAAATCTTTTCCAGGCAAGCACAGAAGACATATAGTCCTACACACTGAACTCCGTACAATAGAACAGCAACTTTATCAGCAGATTCACCTATTAACTCTTACCTGGATGTCAGTGCTTTGCTCAACCTGCTGGGATTAGCAGTGACTTAAACCTCTCACCTAAACCATGTAACAATCAGCAGGCTGCAGACTGCTCAACGAAACCGAAAAAAGGAACTTCCACTGCATTTTGATCGCTCTGTAACTTATGTTGTTAGTAGACTTAAGTCTGGTTCAACTCGTCTCACACGGCCAAACCTACAGGGTCTCCACATGTTCAAGCAAAGGAGACTTTAGGCTAACATTAGCTTGACAGCCAGTAAGCACCGGCTGTCAAGAACTCTAACCGAACTCCAATCGTAATTAATGGAGTTTATTATTCCCATATTTCTGGAGATGGTAAACATTTTGGAGACTACAATAGTAGGTATTTATACGAACCTATATTATGCCCTAGTTAATTCGGCATTTAAAAATCTATAAGAGTAATTAAGTTCAGTTTTAAAAACAGCTAAAATGGAATGTTGGGGTATCGCCACATGATGTCACTTAGCTAGAATAACTTAGAGGAGGGGGACTGTGCGATTGGCGGGCGAACTTGATACAAGACATTCAATTTTTCAGAGTAAAATGGTGCCTAGTGAGTTGTCTGTGGCCCGATTTTACCAGTAAAATCTACCGACACAAGAAATGTATTGTGTCAGTTTCTACCACCCATGTACTGTTCACAATGAGCAATGGAGCTTTAATAAGGTAGATTAGTAAACGCAGGCTGGTGAACTCTCTCTTGGTTCTCTTCATCAGTAAGTACATCACAGTGCTTAGCTAACGCTAACTAGTACACACACAGTTTAAATGAACTTACTTGTGGAAGGAAATGTCTTTGTCTTTGTGGTAGCGGTTCTTACAGCCATACGCTGAGCACGTCTGAACCATAGCTGCTGTCCGAACGACACTCACTAAGACCCGGATTGATACTTCACGAAGCTCCGCTAGTCACCAGGCTCCTCCTCACCCTCCACGCTGGCTTCACTGCCACTAACAATGATGGCGGCGCAGATATGATCACGTGATCTACATTTGCCTAGCAAGCTCGCTTCCTATAACATTACATTACATTTAGGCATTTAGCAGACGCTTTTATCCAAAGCAACTTGGGGTTCAGTGTCTTGCTCAAGCACACATTTAACACATGGACAGGAGGAGCCGGGGATCGAACCGCCAATCCTACGGCCACAGCCGCCACAACATCTCCCAATGCATACGCATATACAATTATATTGACATTCAACCCACAGAGATTCATATTATGGACGGAAAACGTAATAAATAATAAGAAATTCTTTCGGGAAAGTATTGTCCCTAGGCCCAAAAATAATAATAAAAAATGTATTTATTAATAAATATGAATTATTGTATTTGTGCGTATCCATTTAAAAAAATGAAAGAGACTGGGCTGTAAGTACCTGTTAAAAGGGAGTTTTTCCTTGTCATTGTCTCCTAGCGCTGCTCACCGTGGGACTGTTGGGTCTCTGTAAATATAGTCAGTTTAGACCTGCTCTATATAAAAAAGTGACCTGAGATAACTTTATGATATGGTGAATTATAAATAAAATGGAATTGTATTATATTCAGTACATACACTAGCAGTGTCTGTGCTGTTATTAGTAAATGTTTATACATTTTTATTAATTGATGTAGAGGTGTATTTTAAGTTAACTAGCACTAGCTACGGTCAGGGTAGGAAGTGGGAATGAGAAAACTGGAAGAAATACAAGTGTCAATTCCAAAATAGTTTTAATCTCAACAATTTTTTGAAAGAAAAAAAATTTGCACCATTTTTAAAAAGTGCAAAGGTTTCTGCTGCAACGGTATGAAATCCCTGTATGAACTTTCCAAGCATCATGGGAGCTTTAGTTGTCATATATTTGTTAAAACGTGTTCATGTGTTACATTCCTGAGGCTTTAGCACTCGTTTTTTCATGCAGTTTTCACATATAAAAATAAATGAGCAATGGTTTATAGCTAGGGCAGGGTGATTCATGGGAATTTTAGTTATACACTACCAAAGTTGAGATGTGATGATTTCCAACACAATCTGTTGGTCAAAAAAAGAAACTTTATTTATAAAAAGAGGTGTTTTCAACAGGGCAGGTTGGTCTGAAGAGCTTTATACAGCAACAGAAGACCACAAATACACTGGAAAACAAGTAAGCACACAGCACTCATATGCAACTTGGACGTGTGTTTGTGTGTGTATTATAAGTATTCTGTGTAACACACTGAGTCAAGTAGCGGAGTGAAAAGCAAAGGAAATTAAAAAGGGAAAACTTTCCTGCCAGCTGTTTCTCCCCAGCAGACAGCTTATCTGTGGTTGTCACAGTTTAGAAGCCTGCACAACAAGCTGAATTTATGATTAGGAACCTCTTTTTTCCAATCTGCATCACTGCACATAAACACACCATTACAGAGGAAGAAGGAAGGATAAAAGGAAAGATTGAAGGAAGGAAAGAAACAAGACATAAGGGGGATATTTAAAAAGAGCAGACTTCTGATAGGGACATTATTTGTCCAATTCATACACAAGCACATGAATGCAGCACTGTAACGGACTTTGGAGGAAGAAATAAATAGAAAGGTACAAAGAACGTTTTTGGTGGGACCGCCCAAATTAATAGTATATACAGGAAACACTGCATTTCTTCTATTGTACATTTATGTTAACCTTTACAAAAAATAACCAAATTACATAAAATGCTTTTAGTGAGTGCAAAAAGTAAACTGCCATCTGTTTTCTGCATTAAAAATGTCCAGAATCGCTGATGACATTTACAAAAGAAATGTCCTATTTAGTTTCTTATTTTGAAGGACTATCCATCTTTACTGTCAGCTGTAACATTGTACTGGAAAATATTCAATCAGTGACGTTGACAAGAGTTTTGTGGTCTGTTAGAAGTACCTCCCAACTCTTAAATTATCTCTTAGCCATGAACACACCATCTTTGGTAGTTTTTTGAGCTGCTCCCACGGTCTTCATTCACTCAATACAACCGGCTCGGCGTGGAGTCAGTGGATGCTCACATCCAACGCCACCAAACTTCCTACAGGTCACACAACAACAACTAAACAGGCTCCATTCCTTCAGGAGTGTGGCATGCAGTTGAAAGCTCTGGAAAAGCTAGTATGTGGAGCTTTAAGCTTGAGGTTTTCTTTACCATATACTCATCCCAAAGATCAAGAATGAACATCCACGCTCACTGTCTGTTTACCAGAGTTCAAATCAAACTAACACTCTGGTCTCTCAGGTAGAAAACTAAAAGTGAACACCCCAAATTGTTTGCAGTTTTCCAGTAGATTGCCTGCAACAAAGGATTATTCTCATTATCAATTTGTCTGTAAATTAGTTTTTTAATCTATTCTTTTTGCAATAATATATCTGAAAAGGTCCATAACACTTTCCCACGTCCAGGGTGGCATCTTCAAACATCTTTTGTCCGAAAGTCAGCCCGAAACCCAACAATATGAAGTTTACAATCATAGAAGACATTTTTTCACTGTAACAAACAAAAAGCTACTGTACAATAACATGTACACGTGTTTCAGTCTGTGGCTGAAATGATTCAGTGTACCATCATTATGTACCATCAGCCTGTAATAAAAGGACTGCTTTGCAGGAACAGTTTGAATGAAGCCATGGAAAGTGCAAGAAAAAAAGAATCTGAGACCTGTCAGTCGGGTTTGTTGATCATCTCTAAATACTGCAGTGCCCATAAGCCTCAGCAGTCACTGTCCATCCACACCTGTGAAATCCTTTCATCACCATCAGAAGGCTTCATCACTGCAGCCAGGAATAGAACAAGAATGTTCTGCTCTGTGATTGGATGTTTCTCATAGCAATGCTTTCTGGGACTTGTAGTTATGATGGACAGTCTGTTACGTTTGACTTTTTATCAATAAAGGAAACTTTTTTCAGATGAGTGTCATTGTTTTTGTTGATTTTGCAGCCAGGTGAGTTTCAGACAGTCAATGGAAACTGATGAAAGCCCGCCCACTGAGCTGCTCATCTTTCTCCATCAGAAACACAACAAACAGTAAGCAGCCCGGACATCGGGGGGGGGGGCTGATGGGACACCGCCCGCCTGACCTACTGGCAATGTGCTCATCATAAACACCATGTGGCTCATATGAACGTGACCATGGGAATGGTTCAAATAACCATAAATAAGTTCAAATAAATGACTGCATTAACATTCAAAACGGTGACATGTTGCACATTTAGCACTGCTGCTAGCTACTGCAGCGTTCCACCTACCAACTCAAAAACACTCAAACTATGTCCAACAAAGGCTACACTCACTATGCTAGCCATACGGACTTCATATGTAGCTACAGCTAGCCCCAATAGCTCATCACGCTCACATCCACATTCAAGTCGTAATTATGAGGGTAACTGACTTTTCGGAAAGCTTCAATGTGTAACTAATAATACCAAACAAATAAGGACACCCTTTGTCAGCCAAAGAAGGCGATTAAACGCAGATGTAATGAATGTAGTGTTATATTGTCCACGCACCCTCACTTGACCGACACTGTAACCACGCAACCATCTTGAGCCGTCTATAACATGAATGCTCGCAAGCTGTTGACATGGGACTCTTCTGTGGACGCAGTATTAGCCACCACGAAAGCTTCCTTCTCTGAGTGGTTACCCTCCACTGTGACATGATAACTGCAACGGAACAAAAGTGACACGACATATGTCTGGGATCAGTAACTGGGATTGGTGACTTTGGGATGTATAAATAAAAGTGACTTGGCATATGTCAGTAGATTAGGAGGGATGCACCAATGAGCCACTTTTAGGTGTTTGCATTAAGGACTTTAGGCTTCCTTCACAAAGCACGTCAACGAGACTGTCCAACTCACCTGCATGTCACCAACATCTGTTTCTATAGCAACCGATAAGACCATGAAGACCTTGTAACTCAAATTCTTAGTGTGTACCACTTTAACTGCTGCAGGAGAAAAGAAAGAGTTCAAACAGTTCAAAGTCATTTCCAGACGGTTTAAGTTGGTAGTTCTTCACATTCAGACTCCTTCCCGATGTGAATCTACTCCTTCTCCTCCTCTTCCTCGCCTTTCTCGTCATCACCATCGGCCTTTTCCTCATCTCCTTTAGACTCTTCCTCGTCTCCGGCGCCCTGAAAAGACAAATATATGTGAGACACAGATAAGTGCTGCAGTGATGTTGTTTTCAGACAATCTAAGTTGCTATGATGATGCGTCTGTCGTTTAACTGCTTTAATTTATTAAAAGCAATATTCAACTGTTATAGAGTCTTACTAGTCCAGCTGACTCAAGCTTCACGCTGAGCTCAAGACAGACCAGGATCATATTATGATGTGCCCTCTTCAACACAGGATGTGAAATCTACATGAAGGGACTGTGTGTGATGGGGGTCTAGGTTGTACCTGCTTCAGGCGGTTCCACCTCCGGCTCGGGACCCGGGCCTTCATCCTCTGGGACAGCGCCAGCAGCTTGTTGTGTCTCTGCCTCTTCTTCGCCTTCTCCGCCTCCTCTCTCCGCTTCTCCTCCGCATGGTCCGAGTCCGACTCGTCCTGCCGCTGCAGCCTGCTGCGCTTCCTCGGCTGCACCAGCCTCTTGGGTTGGCTCCTGTCCGCCTTCGCGCCGCCGTCCTTCTCCTCTTTATCGTCCTCCTTCTCCGCGGGACTGGAGGACGAGGAGCTGTCGTCGCCTCCCAGAAACGAGCGCTTTCTGCGGGTTACTGAGCGGCTGTCGTCGCTGGAAGTCGCCCCAGAGTCGCTCCGGTCCTTGTCCTCCTGCTCGCTGTCCTCCTCCTGGGAGCTCTGGAAGTCGGATTGGGAGCCAGGGGAGGAGGAGGATGAGGAAGATGAGAAGGAGCCTTCGTCACTGTCGTCCAGGATGGAGGCGGGCAGGCCAATCTGCCGCTTCTTCGACGCGTCCACCTTGGTTTTCCGCATCGACGCGAACATTTTCCGCTTGTACAAGCTCTCCATGTCTGCACGCGGTACCGCAGACCAATGACATTAAACAGCAAACCGAAAAAGAGAACCGAGCCGAGTGTAAACACGCTAACGGTGCAGCGAACGTTACTTAGCTTCTATCGTCTGCGCGGCACAACGACGACAACCTGTTATTTCCGTGTTAAAAACACAACATGGCGCCTCAACGCGACTCCTTGCAGCGTGATTGTAGACTATGTTTGCGGAAACGTTGTGTCTGTGTATAGTCAGACTGGGTTTAGGAGCTACAAACGGGAAATTTCGTAATGTTCTTCTCTGTGCAGCTAGCTGTGTTATTGTTGTGGCTCCCGCTTCTTCTTCGCTGAGAGGAATTGCAGCAGCGCGGTGTCAGTTCGCCCCCATGCGGCCAAGAGCAGACACTGCACCGCACAGCCGCCATCATTGAACTAGAAATGTCAAATAAAAGAATGATATTGGCAACCAGGCCAGAATCTATGAGGGGCCGTTTAGGAAATAATTCAGACTTTACTTACACAAACACAGATGAAACGCACGCATCAATACTACTGAAAACACACGCACACACACGTGAGACTCTCTCACACATACATATGAAATGCTCCCACAAGCATATATGAAACGTTCACACACACACACACACACACACACACACACACGAAACGCTCACACACACGAAACGCTCACTCTCTCTCACACACACACACACACACACACACGAAACGATCACACACATACATATGAAACGCACGCATCAATACTACTGAAAACTCACACACACAAACGAGAAACTCTCACACATACATATGAAATGCTCACACACACATGAAATGCTCACACATGAAATGCTCACACACACACATATGAAACGCTCGCACACACACATATGAAATGCTCGCACACACATATGAAACGCTCGCACACATATGAAACGCTCACACACACACATGAAATGCTCACATAGCACAAAACTAACAAGCTATGTGAAAGAAAGATCTCATATGGATGAGTGCGAACCGTTTCACATATGTATGTGCGTGAAAACATTTCACTATATCCAGAAGTCACTTCAGTGTAAACGGAAACAACTTCCATCTCTGCCTGTTTATTCCCCCTTCGGTCAGAGGATCATAGCTCATGGAAGATGAAGAATCTCAACCGTGATGGGGTGGTGGCTTGCTAAACACAATTTGATCCTCTTCCGAAGTGATCAGCAATATTGCAGAAACAAACTATAACTCCACGGCATCACCTGCCCCCTCTGCAGCTCAATCCGCAGAAACAGAGCTTTCTAATATTGTATATATAATATAACGAGCAGATTGTGGTGCTTGATGTGTCATTTCTTCTTGCTGCTGAGTCCGAACTGTAGCAATAAATGTTTCATATATGCTTGTGTGAGCATTTCATATGTATGTATGAGAGAGTTTCACGTGTGTGTGTGTTTTCAGTAGTATTGATGTGTGCGTTTCATATGTGTTTGTGTAAGTCAAGTCTGAATTATTTCCTAAACGGCCCCTCATAATAAACACACTGACAAAGGCGACAAGAGTAGTAAAGAGAAGCTAGCAGAGCTAAAAGAGGAGTGAATATTGGACTTACAATTGGAGATTCTGGATCAAATAGTTCTGGGGACTTTGCACCTCCAACAGAAATGCAGAAGTGACGTACGGCTGGTGATGGGTATAGCAACGTCTCCAGTAACAATCTGTGTATATAACCTATTGATCAGATGTTCAGTAACTTGAATCCAATGGGCGTTTATAAGGTGGTAATGTCAGACTGTTCCTCTGCCCTCTACAGGCCTAGCAATATGCAGCTTTAAGAAAGAAACCTGGTTTATGATTACATTTGGATTTTAATGTTAATTTGAATGTATAACAAGTTAGTGAGTTTTCACTGTTTGCATCACACCATGAATGTATTTATTATCAACTCTCATGACCTCTGACCCCTCAGTTGTCCTCTTACAGGTCCTCAGTCAGGACTTCTGTGCCAGGAGCGTGCTCAGTTTGATCTTCCCGTCCATGGAGGCGGTCAGGCAGGTACCGCAGTCCACCGCAGAGCACCAATCAACTGTCACCACCGGCGCTTTGTGCCCGGCTAGGGACAGCATGCTCTCCAGAGCCGGCTCCCCATTGGTCAGCTGGAGGAGGGGGCGGTGACATGTTAGCAAACATAATTTAAATTAAAATATTCATTTTAATCCAGCATGGGAAACAAAAGTTATACAAATTCAATTTAAATTTGTTTTAACTTAAAAATGAAAATATCCATACAAAAAAGTTGAAAGAAAATGAATCAAAAAATATATCATACAAAAATATAATTGAAATAAATTATTAATAAAAACATTGACAAACACATAGCATTATTATACATATAAACAAACTGTTAAGAGAAGGGTACATAGGATGATGAAGGTGAAGAAGGAGGTGTATTTACTCTGTATATGAGTCCTCCAGTGCTGGAACAGGTCAGGACATGTTGTCCTTCAGAGTCGAAGGCAAAGAGTCGACCTCGAGGAACCTGAACCTGAAGAGTTCATTCACAAATTCAGGCATGACATTCGTTTCAGTTGATCCTTTTCATTCCTTTGATATTCCATGTGCAGGATTTAGTATGCAAATGAGGGTGTGGACTAATAGTTTTTATTGAGTCAAGTCTGGTTCTGTGTGGTATTTATGTTGGTGAACACTGTGTCAACCTGCTTCAGTAGTGTCTAGTGAAGAGCGCTAAATAGGTGTTAACGTCTGTTTTTATAATTCATTTGTGTGAAACAACAAAAGCTGAAGCCGTCCGTGAGGTTAACCAGCTGTTTCCATGGTAACATGACTTACCTGTTTGTACCCGCTGTACCCAGACAGGACGAAGGGCCCGGTGGCATCCTGAGCTAAAACCTGCTCTGACTGCTTCACCCCACACCGATGGATGTTCCACTGGATGAACTGAAAAAACACACACACACACACACACACACACACACACACACACACACACACACACACACACACACACACACACACACACACACACACACACACACACACACACAC
>JAVQJL010070126.1:0-35005 GCA_036024295.1 Nannoperca obscura
CTATCTATCTATCTATCTATCTATCTATCTATCTATCTATCTATCTATCTATCTATCTATCTATCTATCAGACAACTCTATTGGAGCAGTGAGTGGGAGACGTTGCAAGGAAAGAGAGAGATGTATGAATGAGATACAGAGTAATGGTGGGAGAGATGAGGTGTAACACTGTCTGTTTACATGGCTGACTGGCTCAAACCACTTACCCCAATGATCTATAATGTGTTTGCATCTTACCACTTTTACCCTAGATGTAACACACACACACACACACACACACACAGTAACTAACTGTGGGGCTGAAGCTCCACCACAGGTCTTGATACAAATTTGTCAATTCTTTGCTGATGTTTGTGTTTTTTTTGACATTCAACTCACCCCGCATGCATACATGAATAAACTGCAGAAACAAGCCTAACACTCAGTAAAAGTGCAGCCATCTGCAAAGACCGCAAAGAGACAGATAATAATCATCCACGCTGGAGTGTCAGCTGGGGCTGGTGTAAGGGCTAGAGGGCTGACCAGAGCAGTGTCAGGGACTTGTAGATCGTGTGTTAGAGCTTTCTAATTGCCTAAACTCTAGTAAGTGCCTGCAGCTCTCCAACTAAGGAGCTGACTTTGCTGTCAAAAAAAGCAGTGATAAAAGTACAAAGCATAAATATTGATTTAGAACAACTTGTAGTCTCTTCTAAAACATAACACAAGTTACACTGAATGACTAAAACCCAATACCTCCCACAACAGATCCCCACTAATAAGCCATAATTGATTCTCTTCAGTGGAAGGTTTCCACTTTGAAGCAGCTACAGGAAATATTGAGCATGTATTAACAAGATACATGCGCCATTACTACACAAAACTGCTGGCTGCACAACTTTTGCTTTTCAGCAGCTTTTTGTCCCGCTGATACATTGTGGTCTTTTTTTCTCTCCTTACTTTTTGTTTTTTTTTTACTCAGAACAGCTGGTTGAATAAAAAAAAAGGGGGGGAAATGCAGCTTTCATTAGATTTTGATAGGTAAGATACGGTGATACTGTTGGGACACATCACTGAAGTGAAAAACTGCAGACACCTGCAGAGTTAAAATGAGTATTGCCTTTCCAGATATCTGATGGTTTTTACCTGTTCGGAATCACATGTAGCCTAATAAAACATTCAGTTAATTGTGTCACTTTTACCAGGCAGGGTAAACATTGCCTCACGTATGACCAGAACAAACAACAGGACACAAGAGCAACGGTGAGAACATGAGAGGAAGAAGTGGGCCAAACGTGCCATTGCAGTCAGCGACCTTGTGCAGCCATCTGAAGCGTCTCAGTCTGTCTCTGTCTTCCTCTCAGACTGATTGCTATGCTGCTGCCACGTCACTGGACCGATGTGAGTGATGGAGGACTTACTTAACTCCATACAGCAAGGACATGACGAAGAAAACACCATGTCCTGCACGTACAATACCTGAATGTCAACTGCAGACCATTGCTGTGCTCTATCGCCCTCTGTTGGTGAATGGGAGCGCAGAACAGTGGTTCCAAAATTCTGATTTAGGGACCAGGAAACACAACTAGAAATTATTTCATAGTTTTATCAGGGATTTCTCTCTAAGTTCATCTAGTTTACATAGAAGCTCAATCGTAACTTTTCTTGAGTTAAAGGCTTGTGACCCAACGAAGCTATATGTCCTCATCGTGTCTTGTGTTTGTGACTAAACACAAAGCAGAATGCTTGATACATTCAAGGTAATTTATAGCTGTTGTGCAAAGTGCAATGAGCTCGATTAACAGCCTGGACAATGACCAGGTGCTGAAAAACAGGCTCAATAACACTTTTCTCACAACATTTAAACTTTATCAGACACATTCAGACAGTGTTAGAATTGTAAACATGTAAATCTGCTTAAGTGCTGCACTTAGAGTAAGTACAATTTTAGGAGTTTCTTATGCTTATGCTAGTGGAACAACACCACCCAGCCCTTATATCCAAACCACCCTTTTTAAATTTTTTTATTTGCACCCTGTGCATACAACTGATCATCAATTATAAAGAAACAACCACCTTCCTCAGTTTCAAGAAAGAGGGCAATTACACAAAAATGACAATAAAATAAAACAAAATAAAAAGAACTACGGACACCAACAAGCATTATTAAGCAACATGCATTAAACAACCTGCCACTCAATCAGCAGAACAAAGCAACACCAAAGCAGACAACAGTGGTGTAAAGATAACATAAACTCCACAGCAGCTACAGTCCACAAACACATGTTAAAGCAAAGGGATTTCACACACCACAGCCCACACACAAGCAGCAAGTCCTCCACTGTACAGTCTGTCAGTCAGTTTGTTGTTGTAGCTTCTCACCTGTCTGAATGAACTGCTCCAGGTTCAGTTTCTCTGCTCGTTCATTCTCAGCCTCTCTGGTGCCAGTGGATTCCAAATCCAAAAGTGTTGAGCTGAACGAGGCTCTGCAGTCACAGCTGTCACATGTATTATTGACAAAAAACGAACAAAAACAACAACAACAACAACAACAACTGCAAGGCCTCACACAACGTATTGAAGGTATAAGATCCTAATAATGAAGTCACTGCATCTGTTGTTCACGCACCACGGGGGGTGCTGCTGGTTTTGATTTTCTCACACCCTTTGAAATAAACTACTACTTAAGTAGAAGTAAAATGTTTTTTTGATGCTCCAAAAAGTCCACAAAAATACGACTAGTAACGACAGTAAGTGTAATTCGTTTGCTAGTAAGATACACAAATGACACTTACAGTGAGACATGTGGCCAGTAGATGGCAGCAGATTTCTTGTTAAATAAAGTCGGCCAGCAGCCCGGTCAGTGTGCAGCCTGCTGCACAGGCTGGATGGTAACAGTCGATGCAAAGAAGGGGCAGTGCGCACCAGCTTTTTTCAAATCATTTAAAGTGGGGTGTGTTGTCTCCCTCTTTAAAAAAAAGTGTTTTGTTCGTATCTAAGTATCTGATTGGTTGCCACTTTCAGAGTACGTTTTCCCTTACTCAACTTTCCCCTATAAAACCTATGATGATGTGAAAGCTTCATTCTTTTGAAGTGCGCAATACAGCTCGATTGATGGGATTACTGACTTGCGAGGGAAAAGTAAACTTTTAACAGTGGATTAACTTGTGTGATGGAACATCAGTTCTAAAATTAGAGTCGACGCTGTATTATCCAACAGTTTGATTCATTTTGTAAATCAACCTGAACTTTAGTTTTAAGGTTTCTAACGGTTTCAGAACCCGGGAAAAAGCCGTCTTTACGCATATTTTGCGCCATGGTGAACTCGTGTCTTCAACTGAGCGGTTTTCTCATCAGTTGCCTCGGCTGGCTGGGCATCGTGATCGCGACCTCCACCAATGACTGGGTGACAACGTGTAAATACGGTTTGAACACCTGCAAGAAGATGGATGAGCTGGGAGCCAAGGGACCCTGGGCGGACTGTGTCATCTCCGCAGGACTCTACCACTGCGTCTCCCTAACGCAGATCCTGGATCTGCCAGGTAGATACTGTTCTGTGTACATCCCGGCACAGCAGCACGGTGGTTGCATTAATTTAGATACATTTCGGTTTATTCGATTTTCTCACCTGATATTATGCAATTTATTTACAACGTGCTATTTCTACCACTTCTTTTCAACACAGCTCTATGTTGTTATTTATACCTCCATTTAATAAAAAAGAACGTAACTGTGATGGAGAGTTTTCTTATCACATAGTAATATCATATATGTTCCATATGTGTTTCTATAGCCTACATCCAGACGACTCGTGCCCTGATGATCACAGGTTCAATGCTGGGTCTCCCAGCAGTGGGAATGATCCTCATGTCCATGCCCTGCATCAGCCTTGGCAATGAACCTCAGAGCTCCAAGAACAAACGCACCATCCTGGGAGGAGTGATTGTATTCATAGTCGGTAAGAGGCTCAACTTGATTTCATTCACACAATGAAACTATAATGAATTAGTGGGCAAAGACTGAATGTCAAGGTCAAACAAAATATATAGTAGATGAGAGCGGGTCAAATTGTTTTGGGCTCTTATGAGGCACCACAACCCCCTCCGACCTCCGTGACTGTGACCACTTTTAACACCACCTAAAATGCTTACAAGCTGCTGGGAGCAGAGGATGTTGAATGGGACTGTCTTCCTCCCTAGGGTGCACACATATGCACACACACTTATACATTCCCGTTCCTTTGAACCCTTCCCCCTAGATCCCATCACATTCCGCTCCTCCACCTACTCTCATCCACACCCTGCCTTTGTCCTGAACCACATGGAAAGTCACTCCCTGAATTGCCAAGTTTACGCTGCTTATAAATCTTTGACTGGTGCTGCAGCATTTTCCAAAGCCTGTTTCCTTCGAATGAAATTTCGACACCTGTGTCCATCGTTTGACTTTTCCACTGCTTAGGTTCTTTGTAGCAAGACATCATCATTACGTCCATACAAAACATTAAAGCCCAGTCTACACACTATGTGTAGATTTGGTTATTACCTTGTATACTCTACTGTATTGGTAGTAAAATGATTTGATACATTTGTTCTGTGTGAGCCTCAGGGGCATACTGGCAGAAATCCAAAATATACTCAATGTGTCCCTGACAGTTGTATAGGGATTTCCATGCTTGTATACATCTTAGATCAGGAATCTCTTATGTAGTTCAAGGCAACGCTTATATAACACCATTAAGTATTGCTGCTAACTAATATTATTATACAAATTCTTCAGTTAATGAATGTGTGGGGTGGGAAGTGTCTCTATCCCATTATGACTCTTTCTGTTAAGACTGCAGATACTCAACAGAAGTCCTGATAAAGAGATATTCAATTGCAATACAATGCATTACACATTTACTGACAAAGTAACAATCTGTACTGTGTAACATACAACCATCTATCCTAGCCTTGGTCATGCCCATTCAGATTTTTTGCTTTCTGCTACACCATTCTGTTATTCGGTCTCTTTGCCACCCCTAAGCATGATGATGATACAGCATGTATGTGTGTAGGCAGGATTTGTGTGCACCATTTTGCATCCCCAGTTTAATTATATAATTTGCCCTTCAAAGTTAGCACTGTGCAGTGATGCAATATCCATGATTAATATTCTGCAGCATCATTTTGCATTCCAATTTAATAACACTTCATCAAGTGTGTGTGTAGGTTGTTTTCATTTGCACCATTTGGATCCCCAGTATTTGTCATTCAAAGCTCGCCCTCTGTGATAGTAGATGTAAAATGTTTGTGTGTATTTAGTATAATCAGCGGCACCATTTTGCATACATTTGCATTCATTTTTGTTCAGAGTAACTTGTATATGTGTATATGTTGCTTTCAGAGGCACCATTTTGTGTTCCCAATCTTAACAAATTTTCTGTCTGTTTCTCCTCAGCACTGTGTGGTATGGTGTCTACCGTCTGGTTTCCCATTGGCGCTCACCGGGAGCATGGCATCATGTCATTCGGCTTCTCCCTCTACACTGGATGGGTGGGCTCTGTCTTCTCCCTGCTGGGCGGTGCCATTCTTACCTTTTGCTCCTCAGAGTCCTCCTCATCTCACTCCTACCAGGACAACAATCGTTTCTACTACTCCAAACAGGGAGGTGGCAACCCGCCAACAGCCCCCTCCACCAATCATGCCAAGAGCGCCCACGTCTGAGATGGGAGAACTTCTGACTCCCAAGAACATGTGCATGGGACTCTAGTTTGTATATAGTGACATATACACTAGCACACACACACCCAACACAAATACACCACAGTTACATGCAAACCTATACTGGAAGAGAAAGAGACACAAACTCACACACACACATTCATGTTGGTTCATCAAGAAAAATACACAAATTCTTCAATGAGCACACAGACACATAAAAGAGACATTCACACATCCAAACAAACAAAGGCTGTTTTGGTTGGAGCTCTTTTTTCGCCGATGGTTTGTTTTTGTATCACAGAGCTCATCTTCCAGCCTCCTCATGTTGGGTGTGGTGTGGACTCTCCCGTCTGTTACACAATTCTACAAGCTGCCTGTACAGCAGCCCGGGGTCCTAATCACATGAGGCCTTGTGGACTGAGATATTGATCTACTATATTACTTCTATTTTTCTATTTAGATGCTCCTAGAGATTACATTTTATGAGTGTCTACGTTAGATGTTTTTAAAAATCATATAGTATTACGATCTATTGTTTTGGTAAGAGCAGGGCATGACAGTTTTATGCTTGGAACTGAATGTGTTGATTAATATTGTTTATGTGCATTAATTTGTCTTTGACAGTATTGTGCAACTCTCTAGTGAATTTTCCTCAAGTGATAGACTTGATTAAAAAACAAAGCACTGCACTACAGGATTACTGTAGAATGAAATGAACATACATTTCACAAGAGAGCTTTAGCCAGCAGTGTTACAGTCTGTTAGAGTCGTATGTATACTTTGTCCACTGGCATGGCAAAAATAACGTATTAGAGAGTACAACCTTAATCTTTTGTCCATATCTGCCTCATCTGATTGTAATATTTCATAATCCAGTGTTACCTTACACATTGTGTGACTAACTTGCTTAAATTTTAAATTTGAATAACAACTGAGTGACAAAAAAGCAGCTTATCTTGTATCTGTGGAAATATAAGTATCCAGTAACCATCTTAGTAAGATGTCCTCACATAGAGTAGCTCTCAAAACGGTATGTAGCTAAAAGTATGTTTTAAAAAAAAAACAGTATTATGTAGATTGGCTTCTCTTGAAGGAATGTGATGACTTGAATGGTCAATATCTCAGAACAGTGCTGTGAACACAGGTGGAACCTGATATTTCCAAGATGAAGGAAACTGATATTTCCAACTCAGATCCGTGCAGAAGCAGTATTAGCTGGTTATTTATTGTTTCACTGACGTGCTATTGTTTGGTTTTATATAATAAAGGCAAAAGAATTAAAACTGCTTTTGTCTCCAGTCTGTCTTACTTAGTTGATAAGATGTCCTCGTCCCACACATAATTTTCTTTCCTCTATCTGGGTGTTACGTTTTAAACAGAAAGTGGATGTTGTGTGTGACGTCCTACAGTAATCACTACCGTGGAACAAGCTGAATGTGACAATGTTGTTATAAGTTGGTGATATAGACTGCCTATTGTGAGTCTGTGTGTGTGTGTGTGTGTGTGTGTGTGTGTGTGTGTGTGTGTGTGTGTGTGTGTGTGTGTATACTTGTTTGAATATAAGCCGTCAAAACATTCATTTTTCCAGTGTATCATATCTGTAATGTGTTTCAGTGACCCTGAGTTAGGTCAGCACAGAAGAGCTTGTCCCTGAGACACTCAAAACCTCACACTGTACTGGCCCTCCCTTGCCAACCACACACACGCACACACACACACACACACACACACACAAAGCATGCAGCATAAAAGGATGATTGAGCCCAGTGTGTGACTGACTGTGCTCCTCTGTCCATATCAAGGTCACTGAGTCATACCATAGATATTACATGATACTTTGAAAACAATATGTGCAATCTCATTGTCCTCAGCTTATCTTCAAACACACACGCAGACACACACACACACACACACACACACACACACACACACACACACAACCAGCTGTCCTAGTTGCATGCATCTCCACTCAGTTACTGTATTTCTACACATCACTCTGTCACTTTAAAGTATGTGTATGTGTCTTTCCCGGCACGCCCGTGTGTGTGTGTGTGTGTGTCAGTGTGTGATCATGTCGGTGTGTGTATTCCCTGAAATGTGATGCTGTTCCAGGCACAGAGCCATCCAGTCCACAGGAGGCCAGTGGGAGGGTAGTGGGCAACCAAGCTGTCCTGTATTGCTGAAAGAGACTAGCAGTGTTGTGATATGCTATGCTAAAACATCGCTATCTAAAGTTGCGATCAATCAACAAAACTTTATTGTTGACTTAGAGGAAGTTTAAACAGAAGAAAAATCCTGCTCTTGGACATTACCACACACCAACACCATTACTCTGTGATATTATATCCTTTTCAGCAATTTACAAAGTATTTATTTTCCTTTCCTTTTGTATCTACTTTCCATCGGCCTGGCTTGTCTATTTCTACTTGAGTTGAAATGTCAGATGAATTTCCCAAAATACCGTTCATCAACACCCAGCAATCATCCATGAACTTTTCCCCTTCCGCTCTGTGTTTCTGTGTAGGTGGTGAGAACAAAAACCAGAGCAATAATGTTAGAGCAAAGTAGTGAGTTTTTACAGTCGAGAGAGGGTGAGAGTCAAGCCCTCTAATCAAAACAGAACATATATTTTGTTTTACACACATAGCATTGTGAAGAGTCAGTAGAAAACCCTGTTCTTTGATTCCGAGTGAGAGACACTAAAACTTGCTTGAACTTCCAATTAACAGCATAATATCTGCAAAGCATGTGTGTCAAACTGATCTTATTCCTTTTGTGGGAGAACTGGCCTATAGGCAATGGTTTGACCAGTTAAAAAGAAACTTGATCAAGAAAGTGCCCTGAGATAACTTTGTTATGATATGGCGCTATATAAATAAAAAATTGAATTGAAAGGTACAGTTAATAACTTCTAACTTTTGTTTAAAGGCCTATTCAAGCCAGAGTGGCACAACAAAGTCCTGTGGAGTTTTCGGGTGGAGAAATAGTTGCTGTTTCAGTATTACCAAGACACATTATGGGTGTTCTTGAGGGCTCACAAACATGCTGCATGTTGGATTTGGCAAGCTTACCGCTAAGGTAGGCTAGGAGGTCCTACCATATCTATAAAAATCCTTCTCAGATGTGTCAGTGTGACTGAACCTAATGTATAGTATTCATAATTATAGGCAAAAAAAAAAAAAGAACAAGCCTCTTTTTGGTATTTGCAATAAATAATTTTCATTGTTGCATGGAAGCAATATCAACAACTCAGCAAAAACAGTGCACCCAGGAGCAAAATAACCACACATATGGAAGAAACCATTAAAAAAATAACATAAAAAACAACTACATTTTACAGCTTTGTGCCAAAATATACAGAAGAGAAAAGGAATATATAGTTGTTGCGAGAGAAGCTAATCTCAACAAGTCTGATACACACTGACTGGACACTTGGCCACAGCGAACACAGAGCACAGGAAGAACATGGCACACCTTCTCCGAGACAAAATAAACAAATAGTAGCTGACTTTAAAAGCAATAGTGGCAATATTTGATTATGCTTGTAGTTTACCCTTTATAGAATTGTATTAAAATAGTTTCTGCATGTTTTCTGTAGTACTCTTATTCCTAAACCATCCACGGTCCTATTGACGTCAAAACCAACCTTTTCAAAATCCTTCAAAGGAAAGAATTAAGGTTTATAAATGAGCATTATCGTTCTAGTGAGAGTACGGTTGTTAAAAATATATTTATTAAGCAGTTTCTCCCAGGCCTCCTTGTGATTAATTAAAAACACAGAAAGTGAAGGCAGATAACTCCACCCAGCTCTTTTGTGCACACCTACCCCAGGAGGACCTGTGGATGGGAGACAGCTGTAGAAAAATACTTTTCTTTTAGTTCACCTCCCCTTCAGTGTTTTACTTTTTCACTGCTTCTTGTCCATGCTGGACAATTGGACCTGTAGTCAATGAAGTCTAGACTTTCAATCATCGTCATCAATTCATCATGAGAACATTTTTGGGGTAATCTAACATTAGTAGCTTATTAGCAGAACCCCAAGTAGGTACAACAATTAGCTTTGTTCACTTTGAAAAAAATTACACAAGTGTTCACTTTGAAGAAACTACAGTCTCCTGTATGTGAAAAGTAAACAAACATTGTGGACTTTGGCTTGCAGAGGTTGTGGTTGAGAGGAGGGATACGCAGGAAGTTCTGTAGTGGTTGAGGGAGGATGTGAGAGGAGTCATCCCCACACCCATGTGTTGCTACATGTTCTACTGGATCTCATACCTGGGGGAGGAGATTACTGTATATAGAAATATATGAGAGCATAGGTGAAGGTTTGAATCGAATCCAGCAAATCATCTCCTTTTACCTCATAGAATTCATTTCTCATTTAACATAGCATTAAGCTGTAAAATACAAGAAAGGTTTGGGTTTGAATATGAATAGAAGTGATAGGAGTGTGCAATTAATACAATACCTTTCAGTTCAAATTACCGGTAAGGATCCTGAACAATTGTGTTTTTGAATCTGGTTCAGTTGTAATACATCCCCTTTTAAATCCTCTCAGAGCTCCCAGGTATAAGAACCAAGCCTGTGTTCGGTTTGGTTTAGTGTTCTATTATGTCTCGTTACGATCAGTCACCACATGCAAGTACAACATTTACAGTCTGGGCCTCGTGCATGACAGCATGCTACACATTCACCGGACCAGGTCACATTGAGGCGCAGGCGTAGACCACAAACACACATACATACACACATACTGCACATGCACTCCCCCACTCATATGCATACACACACAGAGCAGATAATATAGTAAGTTGACTGTACAGTTCAGTGTCAGAGGCATGGCAACCCTTGAATTTGCCATCTTGTTTTGGCTGAGCTATGAATGCAAAGCGGCTGGATTATTTTTGGCTGAGTTGAGAAGTGATCCAGGTGGGGAAGGTATTTTGGCTGAATAGCAATATAATGGAATATATGTTTGGATTTGTGTGAGATATAACATGCAAATGTTTCAAGATTTGCTGTTTTTTTCCAACCCTATCACCTGACAGATCCTTGATATTGGACAATTCTGCAAAACCTCAGTATACCTTCAATCCCAATGATAATTTTTTTTTTCTATTTCTACAATTTCCAAGCATAACATCTACTGTACAATTTGATTTAATCATAGTATGGTTAACTTTATTATCATCACTCCCCACTGCTGTGTTGAGCTTGGTGTTTCCTTGTGGAGAGTTAGGAGGTCCGAGACTACATGCCAAACATATTCTACATTCACATAATAATCCCTTCCTCTACATGAGTTGGCTGGCAGAACTGTGGTTAAGGTTAAGCAACAAAAACAAATAGTTTTGGAAAAGATCATGGTTACAGTACAAATACTGAGGTCATTAGTCCAAGTCCCCCCAAGGAAAAAAAAGTCAGTATTTTTTTCTTATGATATTTTCTGTAAATCTTTATTTCACTATGCATATATGAAGATCTAAAGGCTGTTACAATGTTTTCTCCAAACTGTCAGGGACACTATATTGACAGGTAAATACTGAACTCATTATTTATTCATTTTTGATAAAGTAGTCAAATTTAAATATATTGAGTTTGGCATTACTCTTGTAAAATCTACACTATGTGAAAGTTTGCCAGCCTTTGCATGAAAATTAGACGGGCCACACTCATCCACCTACAGAAAGGGCACACTACTCCCAGCACTGGAGGGCTGCAGAATCATCCAATATGGGCGTAATTTCTCGGGATACTGGGTTGTTTTTTGGGATTGGTATCACAATAAGTTCACTGGAAACACACCAAAGGGCGAGTGTGACAACAAGGGGTGAGTTTTTTGAGTGTGGATGGATGTGGGGAGAGAAGAGGTAGGGTGGGGGTTTAGCGTGGCATCCTTAGATTTAGTGCATTAGACAAATAAGGCTTCCCTGGAAGGGACAGATGCAGCAACAGGGGGCAAGAGGAAAGGGTACCATGAGGACAATCAGGGCATACAGCAGCAGCTATTGTAGAAGTGCCCCCACCCTCAACATTATAACATAGCAGTATGCTTTTTGGTGTTTTCCAAAATCCCTTACAGTGCCATGAGTGCATACATTCTTAGTATAGAATTGAACCCTTAACATTGGCAGCATTAGCTTACATATCCTACACACTGAGATCTACAGGACCATGATTTAATTTGATTGGTTTTCACAATATCTCTTCGGGGCGCAGCAGCAGTGTAGATAACATGTAAAGAGTGGGACTTCAGCACTAGCTACATGCATACAAAACTCAGGAGGTAGGGGAAACAAGGAGGTTCACTCACACCTGTGTGGGCCTGGATAGGAGCAGAACCACGGGGACAAGAATAAATGCTCCGGTGACAAATCAGAAGAGCGATAGCAGACGGCCTGAGATAGAACAGGAGCTAATGGATCGTCAGGCCGTGAACGGATTGCTGTTTCAAATCCTGATTGAAAACTAATCCTGGCTCTATCACTTGTGACTTAGAGTGGCAACTCCCTGCTGACATGGCCTGATGAGTATCAAGAGCAGAGTGAAGCGGCAAATATATAAAGGAAGAGTTGGGCCGGAAGAGCCAAAGTGGTGGAAGTCGTGGAAGTAGAAGGATAAAAACAATGTAGAGAAAAAAGAAGTATATGAGTAAAACACCAAGGGAGAGGGTAGAGGCAGGATTCAATTTCAGTTCACTCAATGTAAAAGTAAAACTCCAATTTATTTACAACACAATCCTTCTCAGTTAGGGACAGATATTATTGGTGTGGGGAGGGGGGTTGAAACATATGTTCCACTCTTTAACAAAGCAAGACCCTCCAGAACGTTATAAATATTTAATTTGGACCTTCCTCTTGACTTGAAAGAACTGAAATACCCTCCCCTTAATATCTCTAAATAACGTACCAGTATTGGTCCAACTCAATTAGTCATTAATGACCACAAGAGGCAAGACATGATGAATTTAAGATGGTATAGCAAAACCCTAACATTTAAGCTGAATATGTTAATGCAATAATAATTGTCATTATTTTGTTTTTTTTTTACAATTAATCGGCTATGGTAAATTAAAAAATATATTTAAATGTGGGCTGAGAAAGAATTAAAAGATAAAAGATTGAACCATTAAAAAAACTACCTTCCCTTCAGCAAAAAGAGAAAAAAATCCTGACCACTCTCCCTCATCAATAATTTACTGTATAGTCCCTAATTTTCTTTTCTTTTCTAGAAGAAAATATACTAACTTTAGAGGAAAATCGATTCCCTGAATTGCATGAACTGAAAATGTATTCCTTCCCCACCCTGATAAACAGCAAGAACTGCATTGACGGAGAGACAAGCACACAGAAAAGACTGAACAATAAATATGACATTCATCACAATAAACCATGCAGGTTGTCAGTAAGGATTCAACCTGCTCTCTCTCTCTCTATAACACTTACTCTCTTTTAGGTACACGGATGAGCTGTCAAGCACGTTATATTGTACCAAGTGCGGCTTTGTTGCAGGTGGATTGATTTTGAGCTTCATGCTGGGGCAAGGAGTGGGAAGAAATAAAACGATACCTTCACATACACGGTAAAACAACCTGAAGAACACACTTTATATCTACACACACAGACATGAAAATCAATGTAAAAGGTGGAGCTCGATTGTGCATACACCCTCGCATATACACAAGCAAAATGAAAGTAGAAAACAGACATAACCAAAAACTCACATACACATACAGTAGATGAAGGCACTATTGCAAGCAAAGTCCAAGTACTATTTGTGACAGAAAACATCAACACCCTCTTTTCAACCCAGTTCTGAATCCCTTGGGCTAGATGTTAGGGGTCAGGAGAAAGTAGTTTGGGATTTTTAAAAACGTTTTACATGTTTTTGAGAGCATGTGCAGCTGTTGCCCTGTCTGTTGAAAATGAAACGTGCAGAGAAAGTCAGACCTGTACATAGGAAATAGCTTGGGCTTGGCATTCTGTCATCTAACTTTCCGGTCTGTCTGTGTTGAAACAGGAAGAGAGGTGCTGATTCATCTGTCCCTCGCTCACCTTCTCCTCTCCTGCATCCCGTACATTCTTATATATAAACAGTTAACTGATTGCTCAGTACATAATGTGTCATGGTTCACACTGGGCTGAAACACACGATATTTTATCACTTGCTACGTCCGCACTTTTCTTTGTGGCCTTTCTTTGTGTAGGATGTGGATTCCAGTAAGTGAATAACATGTGACTGTGACAAGACACTCATGACCTTGACGTCCACATTGGCCGTGTGAGCTGCGGAGCCAAGTGTGGTAAAGTGCCACTGCCAAGAAAACCATCTAGCCCAAGGGTTAGACACACAAACAAATACATACACACATGCAGGCATGCACACACACACACACACACACACACAAACACACGCACACACACACAATCATTCATGCACTCACACTACTCTCCCCCTCCCTTCCCCCAGGCAGCAGACAAGGCAGTACATTCAGAGGTAACACAGAGTCAGTCCCTTCAGAAATCCATTGGATCCTCCTCCGCGAGACCGTGACTGGCAATGGTCCTGCCCCCACCTTTCGATGGCGTCCCGTCAATTTCGGGTTTTGCCTCAGGGGGCGGGTTGAGGCCCGATCCCCCCTTCGTCGCTCCCCAGGGGTCAGTGGAGGGCGGGTAGAAATCGTCGTCAAATCCGCAGAAGCCTTCGTCCACACCTTGATCATAGCGCTGGTAGGTGGAGGCGTGCACCTCGTTCTCTCTGGCCGTGATCTCCAGTGTACTATTCCACATGCCATAGCCAAAGTAGATGAGCACACCTATAGGGACGCAGAGACAAATATGATATAAGATATACACATATACATACGTAACCACAAAAACACATACATCTTTGAAGAGCTCGAAACAATTTTAAAGGCACAGAGAAAAAGTAATCTCTGACAACTTAAAAAACTATTCATTCCACTCTGAGTGAGTCAAAAGAAAACAGCAATTCTACCCACTGGAAAAAAAAGCACAGATGTCCATCAGTGTTTGTCTACAAACTCTACAAAATGAGTAATGCCATTTATCTCTCCATTGTTTAAGATCAACTGATGTGAGTCATTGTTTAAGATCAAAACATGGTCAGTTTCCATCTATCCAGGATGTCAGAAATGATATTAATTATCTCTTAAAATCTGGCAATAAAAGACACAAAACCTAAATGCAAGACAAATTGTCATTCAGTGAGGTGGTCGCTTACCCACGAGGCACCAGATTGAAAATCGTATCCAGGTGATGGCAGACAGTTTAAGCATGAGGTAGATGTTGACCAGCATGGCTGAAGCAGGTACAAAGGGCACACAGGGCGCCATGTAGGGCAGTCGCTTAGGGTTCTCTGGCTGCTGGAGGATGATGATAATGAGCAGGGCAATGAAGATGATGAAGAAGATTAATAGCAGCAAAGCCCACCAGCAACCTTCCCCAATACTGCTCGACCCTGGAAGGAGAGGAAACAAGAAAAAGGAGCAACAATTAATTGATGCTGATTACGCTTTATTGTGAATTGTCTGAATATGTCCACATGTTCTCACCAAAGATGATGAAGGAGCAGAAAGCAAAGATGATGATGAAGAGGAGCAGCACACACACAGTAACAGTTTTCCCAGTGGTTGGAGTTGGCCTGTCCATCTTTCCCGGGAGGCCCAATCGGATCCTCAAGGTGTAGTAGCGTGGTCCAATGAGCTTCTTCAACCGCCGGGACATCCCGCCTTCCGACTCTTCTGCTTCAATGCCAGTGGTCATATCCACTGTGCCATAGTTTGGGTGGTTGGCAGTGTAGGCGTTTTTATCTGGTTTGCCTATCAGCATCTCGTTGTCACCCAACGACGGCAGGTTTTTGGCTCCGCAGGTGTTAGTGGGCAGACCATACTCATCTGCTTCGCTGGTGGGTGAACAGGCGTCTTTCTCGCACTCAGCCAGAACACCTTCCTTCTTCTTGTTGTTTTGCTCCTCAGAGAGGAAGTTCACAAAGCCGTGGATGTCGCCCTCAGGTTGGTAACGCAACAGGAGTACACAGAGGCTTACCTGCAGACCGGGGGGGGGGGGGATTATCTCCTTTTGAAAGCAGAAAGACTTGACCCCATTGTCACAAAAATGTGCTTTTCATCTAGCAGTCACTTCTTCTGACAAAAACAATAGTTTCAAACTGTTAGTTCTGAAGCAAACAACTTATGCATGCAAATTCTTACACAGTTTGGTTTCTTTTATTTCCCTTTACTTCTATTGTAGTCACTGAGAATTTAGGGCATTGTGTTATATCTGATTAGTTATCAGCATTTCACTCATACACAAGTACCAGTTGCTTATTGATATCTCAGCTGTTCTGCCACCACCTGACCAACACCATCCAATCATAGACGTACAATGCTTGACCCATCATCGCAACAACTGCTCATATGTTACACCTTTTGTTATTGTTGACAGCTATAATTTTGTATGATTCATGTGTTGAAAGGATTCATTTTCCAAAACAAAACCCCAGTGGCTTAGCATAATAATTGAGGGCTCCTTCAAAAAGCAGACTCTTTCACAAAATCGGACTAACATCTGACATACTCTTTGAAATATTCTAAGTCTCTCAGACCAAAGAAGAAACCATGAGGCTAAGCACAAAATGCATCTACAATTGTTTCCTATCAAACAGATTATACAGTCCTGAGAATAGATCTCGCTAAACTGTGAGCACCCTGCAAGTACCCATGTGGTCTATATGGATGTGTCCTCCACTCACCAGGGTATAGGCCAGCAGGGTTCCTATGGACATCATCTCTATGAGGTCTCTGAGGCTGACCAGGAGGGACAGCAGGGCAGCTAGAAAGCCCGACACCACACAGGCAACAGCGGGGGTCTCTGTGTAGGAAGACACGTTGGCCAGGAACCTAAACACACACAAAAATTGGGCAGATTGAGACTCAGTTATGCACGTCATTTAGATAGACATAAAAAAAAACAAAATAATAAATAAGTGTGTGGACTAACTTAAACAAGAGGCCGTCCCCCGCCATGGCATAGATGACCCTGGGCATAGGGAACAGGGACCCCAGAAGGGATACAGTGAGTCCGGCTATGGAGCCCACCGCCACGATATACTTAGCGAACATACAGCCGTGCATGGCAAACATCTCCATGAGCGGGGCGTCCGTGTCAATCTCATTGTACGGTACCATCAGAGTCAGGATCACAGAAACCTGGATGAAAGAGGATTGAACACAAACAGCGAGTTTGTTAATTAATACAGACTTCCATGTTGCCATATAAGAAAAGAAAAAAAACAAAGATAACTTGATGACTATCATGAAATGTTGCTACAATAGTGTAGAGAGTGTATCAAAGTTTAATAATTACATGTTTATGTTGATTATCTAAAGCCACTAGGTGCAGAATTTGATAGAGCTTGATTTTGGCACCCCAAGTGGTAGAAAAGAAAATCACAGTGGCTGACGTCAATGTGGGCCAGTACTTAACAGTGTTCACAGGAATTGGAAAAGAAATAACAACATAAAAAACAGCTGAAGATCCAGAAAAGCTACTAAATTAAAATTTTTTGAGAGATTGTTTCCAAAAAATGAACTTTGAACTGCAACTTATCTGCCAAGACAGAAAAGAAGTGCTTACAAAACAATTTCACCATCTGCAATTCCATGGCGAATGGACAAATTGCATCTGCTGATGAAGATCATATGATATGATCAAAAGCTCCACAACAGCTACTAAATGGACAGTGTGGTGAGACTTTTTTCTCAACCTCATCAGAATAATTTGACAGATGCTATAGTTAGCTACATTCTTGCAGCCTAGGTTTACGCAGCTAGCGCGTTCAGCACACCACAAAACATCACATCACATGCAAAATGTTCATTAGTCATGCTTCTCTCTCGCTGTGTGTTTGTGTGTGAAATCATGCAGGGCCATCTGTCACAGATACTGTGCTGCAAAAGAGAGGGTGTTGCATGAACAGACTGCAGAAAGAGAAAGGGATTAATGAAAAGACTAACCCTCACAGAGAGGAAGATAGAGAGATCTGTTTCCCCTAGTAACCGGGTGCCCTTTAACCCTTCTTCAAATCTAAGCACAGGCTGGTTGAAAGTGTGTGTAAATCAGTCAAAAGAGACTTTACTAATCTAGGGGGAGATATGTAACAAGTCCTGGTTACACGTATTTCTTTGAAAGAGCAACATTGATCGCAAACTGCATCCTACAGTGCCAAAAACGTCTTTCAACACGATTCTCTCCCTCGCTGCCCTCTTTAGTGAATATGCACTGACTTCCATTTAGGAGCATGGATATGAGAAAATTCAACATGGAAAAACAGAGAGCACTGAAGGAAGAACCCTACAAATTTTGGTAAAAGTGCATCTTAAACTCTCAAATTCATGTGTACAGTAAAACCAATGCCACCAGAAAAAAGATGTGGCATGGAATGTGCTAAATAATTAAAGTGATTCCTGGATCTTGAGCTGCAGTAGCTAGAGGATCCTAATGGGAGCGAAGAATTTATAGGCAAGCCTACAGAGTGAGATAGATCAAATAAAAGATGGAGATTTAGAGAAGCAGAGAACATAGATTTTTTTTCACGCAAGAGAGGAGTGATGTGGTGAAAATAAAGAGAAGGAGAAAGACGAGGTATTCAAAGAGAAGTAGTTGAGTTGTGAAGCTGATGCAGTTTTTGGCCCCAGGCGATGCCCAAAAATTCTCCTTCATGATAGGCTGCTGTTACACGGTACCCGTAGCAACAGCCATCCAAAAACATCAGATATCTGGTAGGCTGTGCAAGTTAAATAGGTAGAGATCAGAGATGAGATACACACCCACACAGTTGGAGTGCAGGGGGAAGCGTCTTGATGTTTGATCTTTCCAAGCTTTGGTCAGACACTCCTCAAAACTTGGGGTTACACTTAAAGTTGGTTCTCACAAGTACGTTGATCATGTTTTCTACTTGTCTCTTTTGTTTCAAAATGTTTGAAAAAACACTATGTAGGTGTGGGAATTATAAACTGTGATGACAGCCTACCGTCTTCCCACAATCGACGTGACAATATTTATCTGTGCAATAAAAATGTTATTTTCTAAGTCAGTGAGCCAGATCTCACCTCATCACCAGACTGCGCATGCCAAAAAAGATACTAATGAAGCATTTATTATTTGTGTGTCTGTGGTCTTCAAGGGAACTCACGGAGACGTAGGCAGTGAGGCAGGTGATGAGTGAGGCAGTGATGGCATAGGGGATGGAGGTGTTGGGACTCTTGGCCTCCTCTCCTGTTGTAGCAATGATATCAAATCCAATGAAGGCGTAGAAACAGGTGGCTGCTCCCTGCATCACCTGGAAGAGAACAGAAGAAAGAGAACTTCTAGCTTGCATAAAAACATAAGCAGTCTTAACTTTGCAGGTTTGTGTATTTGCATGAGTGTGCGTACCCCCGACCAGCCAAAGGGCAGGAATTGCCCCTCTTCCCAGTTCTCTCCGTTGACGAAGAACAGCCCCGCGATCATCATGAACACCCACACCATGAGGTTGATAACGTTCAGCACGTTGTTGAAGCCCACAGAGTTCTTCACTCCCAAAGCAACTATCACTGTCACCAGCAGTGCTATGAGCAACGCCAGCAGGTCTGGGTACGACTGCTCCCCTTTACCTACACGATAGGGTAAGGATTTGCACACACACATAAATATTATTGTTGTACTTGTATAGTAAGTAACTATTATTATAGTTGTATAGTTGTAGCAGCAAATCATCACATTTGAGAAGTGGGAACCAACAAATGTATAACATTCATTGTCAGAGTTAAAGTTGTTTCCGAGGTTTTCAACAACTGAAAGCTTCGGAAACAACAAATAGGGTAGATTTTTTCCAAATTGTAGAATTAACATTTAAGCACAGAGAGAGTAGAGTAGAGCATTAATTGATTACAGTGTATGCTAAAAAGCTGGCACTGAGCAAACGATGGAACAATATATCAAGGACACATGGATGATTACAAATTTGGTATTTAAAGACCATCTTCCCCAAAATCTAGTCAATTTTCTGAAACATCAAATGGGACTTTGTAAGAACGTTGTCTTAGCAATGCCAACATTGGAAATACATTTATATTTGCGACATCAACAAAACAATTCAGGTAAACTGTCAAATCACACTAAAGCATTACACTGAATGCACAGTAAAACAATTTATCAATAATTATTATTTAACCCAACCCAAGCAATGCATGTTACACAGGAAGTCAGTTTTTATAAATATACACAGGTAGTCACACACAGAAAGCAGCGAGACATATTTAAAGCTAAATGATTTCACTCTTTCCCGGTGGTGTGGAGAAACAGCTGCTTTTCTCCAGCAGGAAAAGGAAACAATAACTTTATGTTGTGGAACAGTGGACCGTGCTGCTTATCAAGTGACTTTTGTCAGTGTCCAACAGGAAGAGACTGTCAGGGCGGTGTCATCCAGACAGACACAGCTGGCACACACAATCAGCCATAATATTACACCAGATTAGCAGGTATTCCCCTCACAGTACGGTTTATGACTAGGGAAATTGTGTGGCATGAATCATTAAGAAATCCAAGATGCCACTGCTGTTGTTACTTTACATAATGACACGATTTAAATTAAATGAAAAATGAAAGATAAACAGTGAAACATCGCCTGGATGTTCCCTGGAAAAAATACCAGATACGGGTTGAATGATTTCCCAGATGGTGTTTCAGTTTTTTTTAGGATTTCAAATATCATTTAAATACAGTAGCTCATTGAGCCAGAGTCATGCAAAATCTCTCTCTGTGATACAGATGACATTATGCTTCTGTTGGCATGTTGACGAGGCAATTCATGACACGGAGGACAAGCATTTCAAACTTTACTGCAAGGATACTTGATGACAGCAGAGTTTATTAAATCATCTTCTTTGGGTCAGCTGTCATTGTCGTTAAACTACGACCACAGGAGCAGAGCGGACTGATCCTCTTGTGGAGGGTGGGGAGTAAAAGGGATAAATTCACTTGAAGACTTGATGATTGTCTGTTTATTGTTTATAAAGCAATCCTTGCTTGACAGTTGACTAAGGCAATGATGATTAAAATTACTATTCTAGCACATTAAAATTTATTAGAAAATGAGCTAGTGAGAATATATTCACCGTAGTAAAAAGAAACACTTTATATTAGCTATAAACTATTGTCCATATATTTTATTTGCTATGTATTAGCTTATTCCAGAGAATTTAATGTATCTTTCAGCAGGAAATAAAACATAAAAATGTCCTTAGTTTTCTTACTTCACATGCTGGCTTTCTATACAAAACAGCATGAGTTCCTTAAACAATCCCAACTATATCACAGGACCCAGCAATGAAAACAAATCTAAAACCCACATTTTTCTCAGAGTAAAACTCCAGCTGTCAAGGGCACACCCCCTTCCCAACTCACCCAAGCCGTTGAGCGTTCCGATGTGTGAAATCATAAAGTTGCTGATGCTGTGATTGGCCAGCGAGTCCGCCATGCTGCTGAGAGCTGACGCCCCCGCCGCTGTGCCAATCAGATACTCCAGAATTAAGTTCCAGCCGATGAAAAACGCCACGCACTCGCCCACGGTCACGTAGCTGTATGTGTAGGCCGAGCCTGTGGTTTTAGGCACCCGCACGCCAAACTCTGCATAACACACTCCTGTGGGACAGAGGGGCAGACCAGCACAGACACATTTATGCACACATATCAGTTATATGACTGTATCATACTCCAAGTGAAGGGCTGAGTTGAAGGTATTGACAGGAGAATCAAGGTAGTACTATAATATCCCTTGGGTGCTTTATATATTATAGCTCTGCCCGTGTAATGTCCTTGCCCTTGTTATAATTGCATAGTTATTAAAAGGCTCTTCATATAAATCATAACAGTTTTATGGTGATTAGAATGTAACCTTAATACTGTAACCTGAAGTACGTTATAGTCAGTCTAGTGTGTGTGTGTGTGTGTGTGTGTGTGACAGAGTGAGAGACAGTAAGAGAGTGTTTAGGAGCAGAAATAAAGTCACAAAATACATGTGTGTATGTGCATTTGTTCCAGTCTCACCCGACAGTATGGAGGCCACAGCGGCGATTATGAAGGACACAATGACCCCCGGACCGGCCATCTCCTTGGCAACCAGCCCCGAGACCACATACATCCCTGTCCCGACGCAGCTGCCCACACCCAGCGACACCAGGTCCACTGTAGATAACACCCGGGCCAGCCTGGTCCCGTGGGAACTGGTGCCCGTCATGGCCGAATCCAGCATGGACTCCACAGGTTTGGTCCTCAGGACGCGGGAAGCGAAGGTGTTCCATTTCGAACCCCACTGTATCCTCCGAGGGTCTAGCTTCCCTACCAGACTGCTCATACTGAGAGCTAAAGGTCAAGGGTCAGAGTCAAAGGGAAGAATTTCACAAGGAGGAGAGGGAAGTTCTCTCTTTGATACTTTTTCTTTTGTACTTTTACTGTTCAATTGTCAAAACAATCAAACAGCACTGTGAGAAAGAAGAGCTGTTCCGTATCCAAACGATGGAAGTTTCCAAAGATCAGATTGTGTCTTGCTGCCTTTGCCTCCTTTTCTGCAACCTCTCTCTCTCGTCCTGGTTTAGTGGAATGACATCTTAGTTCTTCCCCACATGGTGAGAGAGAATGTTATCTGAAAAACAATGGTGGGATGATTTATTTTTGCAGCATTTCACAGCACACTGCCTTCTATTATTTCTCTGACACAAAGCTTCTTTTTGAGTTAAAGACGCAGGAGCCCAACGGTGGAGATTCATTACACAATCGTTCAGAAATTAAGCGTACCTGAATGAGGAAGCAGCTAATTAGCAGTCCTCTCCCTGTAGCACTGTTGCTATAGTAGCCAAGCTCATTAGTGACGCGTTGGATGCTAAATCTTTTTCTGTTTTTGTTGAAACTGTGCTGTCATCATTTCATTTTATTCTACCAAACTGCTTGTTAGCAATTTGTCAGCAGTATATATCCTGCTCATATTATGCATACATATAGAATCAGTGTATTATAACTACATCTTTGAGGTACGTGTACTACTTTTACTTGAGCATATCTATTCTGTGCTATTTTATGCCTTTACTATATTATATTTCAGAGTTAAATATTTTGACATTTATAGTTACTAGTTTCTTTGGAGTTTAGGATTATACTGTACATGCAAAACTTGGTAACCCCTGTAAATTACAGGTCAACATTATACAATAACTTGTCCAAAACAAAAAAATGCAACCAATTAGTGTTTTAAAAAACGTTTAAACAATTACCTGGTAATTTGTCTAAAACAAATCTTGTTTATGTGGAAAAAGTTGGACATCGTCTGTAACCTTAAATATAACATGAAACGACTGGACTGGGAGTCAGCCATTTTCCTTGGATGTCAAAATTATATCGTTCCTTTTTTGGTTTATTTGTGTAATTATTATTTAATCACTGGTCTGCAATTTATTGGGTGTGTCCAAAAGACAGGCAGAAAAATGTAAGCCATGAGCAGCACACTGGGGAACAGAAACATGTAGCTGAATATGAACCTAAGCAATTAGTGAAACAATAAAAAGCTAGAGATTTTTTTGTGCAGAATAATTATAACAATTGTGTATTACATTCATACAATGACAAAACATATTCAAACTGCAGAGCCTTGATTGTGCCTTTCTGCTGCTTTTCAACAGTCTCTGATGTCATATGAGTAACCGTCTGATAAGAGACGCTGTTGAAAAGAGAGCTATTATAGGCATCAATTGTAGCGCAGTCCACTCGCTCTCAACAGCAGTGAACTATCACTCACCATTCACCCACTTTGAACAACAAGCGCAAGTTACTAAACAAACACACTCACATTCAGCGCACCCACATTGCCTTTCAGCTATAATATGAGCCACTCACACAAATGATGGCTGCAATTACCCAGCTGTTTAACCAAAGTAGACCGGGGATGCTATTGTCGCTGCACTTAGTGGGAGTGCGAGCATGTGGAGAGGTACAAAAAGCTCAGAAGGTGATTTAATTTGCGTGTGATGGTGAGTGTCAGGTGGGGCAGGGGCTCTTAACCAGCCACAAGGCCGACTCGCAGGTCCTATCATGATTATACTGTAATGAAATTGAATTTCACAATTTACTAGAAAGGAAGTTGACAAAGACATGGCATGAAATGGATCCATTAAAGTACATGGCAAAAAGGAGTTGTCCTCTCAGGTGTGTGTGTGTGTGTCAGAACCTGTTCAATTATGAATAGATTCACAGACAAAGAATTAAAAGTTATTAAATTGAAAGTTCACCGAACTCCAGCACTAGAAAAGGAGCTCCTCAGAACATGTTTCATTTAAAAAGCTTGTAGATAATGACGGGCTTCAGTGTTGCAGCAGAGATGGAATTTCCATCCAGTAGTTGTGTTTGCTAAAGTACACTTTCATTATTCTTTTACAGGCAGAAGACTGTAACATATTCCCTTAATCTTACAGACCCTTTTCACAGGAGACATTTTGATTATGAAACCGGGAAAAGCACAAATTAACATTAATAATAGTTCCATTGAGTGTCCCAGTAAGCCATGTTAGTGAGTGTGCATGCATAATACCAGAACCCTGGAACTGGCTCACCTATATGGAATGCAGCAATGTCTAGCTTTATTAATTCCACCTGTGCATTTTCTACTACGAAAAGGCTTTAGCACAGACAACTTTTTCTCTCACTTTTTTTTGTTTGGTCAGACAATGACCTTCATCGAGAAGAAAACCCTCAGCTGAACAGCCAGTTTCATGCAGCTCAATGTACTGAAAACATGAGCGAATGGTTTGGCACATTTAACAGAGCAGCAACCGGAAAATAGTAATTCCCAAATATTCCCAACTGTCCTCAACAGTGTGCTTCTGTTTAATTTAGCAGCATAATTCTATCATGAAACCAAGTTCTCTAGTGTTTAACAATTAATCTCAAATAATTTTAATTACACAGTGGCTCTTTAGTTAGACAGTCACATGCCATTTGTTGCACCAGCCATAAACCAGAACTCCACTATCTATGAATAACTTTTTCACACATCAGTGACATACACACACACACTTGTCCCTAAACACACAAATATCCACATATAAAGACATTCAATCAGCAACACTGGTCAACACTTTCTCCTATGACTAGAACATTAGTGTGTGTGCGTGTGTGTATGTGTGTGTGTGTGTGAGGAGGACAAGAGAAGATGAACAGATTAGGATGAGGAGGATGAGCAGACTGAAAAACAGCAAATCTGTTTTTCATTAGAGCACCGAGCTTTGATCCTCTGGTTGCACTTTGTCAATAAATGTGTATTTGTGCGTGTGTGTGTGTGTAAGAGAGAGTGTGTGTAGAATAGCCAGACAGACCATAAAAGCTGTAATTGGAACACACTAATACTTATGCACGTATCCAATTACAATAAGACAAAATAGGTTATGTTTGAGATTGTTGTGTTTATGGGATGTATATTAAGTATTACATACACACACACACACACACACACACAGTTTTCATCATTCCACACCCCAAATTGAATCATGCACGCAGCTTGTTTTTTAAAACATGTGTTACATCTTCATATTATATTCTCTGGCTGGCTTCATTGACAGTGACCTGCACCTGCTCTGTGTTGTTGAGCGCGAGCTATTTGAATAGTCATAGATCAACAAAACCGAGCTGCACAAACCATCTGCTCTGTGCTGGAGAACTGACTTCAGTTTACTAACAGTCCTCCCGGGAATACAGGTTAGTCCAAGAGCATTAGAAACTTTGTAGAAACTGAGGCTTATGTGACAAAGTTGACAAAGTACCAGTTACACGAGTACAAGTACAACTAATATCAACGGCATTACAGTGACCGTCTCTCCTGGAATAATAACTTGATATATAACACAAGTTACACGCTTTTTACAGTCAAACCTTGCAATTAGACTAAAATCTGAACATTATTGAAACTAAATAAAAGTAAATATCAAATCAAGAATAATTAAACACCAAACAGACCAAATGTGTTTTACTGTAAATATAATTTCAAAGAGGATAAAGGACTTGTTTTCCAGAGGTTATTTCACATCCTCGGAACTACTCAAAAGGCTTTCAGGCTACAAACTGGCTCATTTAACGTTAGGAGGTCAGTATTACAGTCATCAGGGGTTTACTCTATGCAGCATAAAGCTGAACTAATGGTGAACTCATTACCTCATTTTAATCCTGTTTGTTTAGTTAGTTAGCAGCATTTCTGTGAGATTTAATGGAACATGAAAGTAAACCGTTTTGGTGCAGATCCAGGTAAATTTATTTGTTCATTTCCAATCATTTACTGAATAAAAAAAAGGCTACGCTTAGCTAATCACTTCCTGGCAGTCAAATGGAAGCCAGATCACTACACTCTTTGAGAGAAAGAAAAAAACTCAAAATTAAATCAGACCATCAAACGTATTTCGATGCTAATAATTAATTATATTACAGTCCGTGTATGGAGTGGCAGGTGGTACTTTTCCAATGGCGACATCTGCCTGGTGCATCATCCCCTGACTCTGAGAACAAGACAGAAACACACAGGGCTGCTGGTCTTCTGAGCCTCTGTACGGAGCACAAACTAAAGAGCCAGAGGTGACGTTAGCTACTGAATTATTTAACAGTAGTGTAGGCATAAGCAATACATTTATTTTAATATCTTGCTGTGGAATTACTCATATTGCTCTCGCCATTTCATTACAAGAGAAAGAGCAATCGGGAAAAATAAGCGTATATATGTGAACGAAAAAGCAGGAAGAGAGAAAAACTGAGAGATTTGAACAATCACTGTCATTTCCCACTGCTGTTGTGTTTACAGCAGCCCTGGTGCACACAGACAAGCAGCGTAGTAGAATTTCGAACAGGATCTTTCTTCAATATTATAGCACTAAACAAACACCCATTATCTGCTCTGCTAGAAGGCTGTCGTTTAAAGATCAATAGTTGAATCCTTGTCATTGTAATCATCACCAACACCTCTAGCATCTTAACATTATTGTGTTTCCACTCTAGATAAGAAAGCTGTCAGAACATCCATCCTTGTGTCTAATCAACCATGACTAAGCCTGTCTCTGTGTCCGCCCCTGCATGTGTCTGAATTACTGGATGAATAACCTGATTGAGCTCTCATTGCCTTTGCAGTAAACGCTGCATTGGCGTAATAAGGCTGAGAGCCCTTCTGATTCACTCAAAACCAATCTGGCAACTCGCCTGCATTGCGTGGCCCCAGCCCCTACATAAATTGAACCTGGCAAGCGATCCTGGCCCAATTCTAATGGTCCAAAGACAGAACAGGAAGAAGCTAACTCATCATTGTTTTCGGTAGAACACCTGAGTCAGGGAAATTTGTCTTACTTTGTGAGTTTGTTTTTCCTCTTTTTTTTCTCCTCATTCTCACCATCTCTCTATCATTCACTCTACCTCAGTGTCGCGGATGTTTTGGCATGCTGCTTTGGAGGAAAACGTTCACGACAGGTGCATCAGGACAAGTCTGTCGGTTCGCCACTTTGGTCCAGACTGAAACAGCTCAACAACTCTAGGATGGACTGGCAAAAACATTTGCACAGACATTCTTGGTTCCCAGGTGATGAATCCTAATCTTAACGGTGATTCTTTGACTTCTCATCTTGCAGCACCAGGAGGTTCACTTTTATTGTTCTGAGGGAAATGTCTTAACAGCCGCTGGATGGATTTCCATGAAAATTGGCACACAAACTGTAATCACATTGGAGATCCCCTAACCTTTTCTTCTTGTGCAATCATCAGTACAACATTTTAAAACTAGCCGTGTATAGATAAGATAGATAAGGTAGATATGATACATAGATGTGCATATTTCATGTTTGTGTGCGCAGCTCTCCTTCACCGCCTCTCAGCGTTAAGATTTATGAGGCCAGTCTCTATGGAGTGTTAAACACAGCAGTGCTTAGAGCATCATTCAGTCGGTCTAATATCTTGAAAACAATAATGCATTGCCAACAATCAATATAACTAAAAGTATATCCATGCTCATTTAATCACAGCTACTTCCAATGTGGCACGTCTTATTGTTAAATGTAGTCTGGTCCTGTATGAATCTAGATTTTTAACAGTGTTCTTTTAGGTCAAAGACCTGGCAGCATTAGTGTGTTAACAATAAGGAAACAGCATGTTTTGGCATTTCTTCCAAAGCGACATATTTACAACACAGAAATCCACCCATTAAAGTACTAGATCCAGTTGAGTAGTCAGTAATTGGCTGGTTGTAAAGTGGAGTTGTGGAGTCTTAAATTCATTTTCTTCTGCTTCACTGACTTGGATGACTGTCTGGCTGACTCAATGCACTGGCTGACTGGCCACAGTATCCCTATCTGACAAGCCTAATGAATCGGATTTCTCATTTGACACAAAAGAGAAATTGCCACCTGCCAGGTTGATTTCGTCGTCTGACTCATCAGTTACACTTCATCTACCCCTGTCTGTCCAAACTGTTCAGAGACTGATTCTTAAATAAGAACGGCGATGTTCCCATCAGTTTCACTGAGCAAGCTGAATCTTTGTTTAATTTGCTAATGGCAAACTGGCCTAACCAACCAGCAGAGTGTGCTGGGTGTGCACCCACAGGCCCACCATATGCAAAGGAAAGAAAACAGTGATTACAGTAGCATTAATTAGGTAATATTTGTATTACTTTTATTTACATTTTCTTCATTATGTCTCATTAGTGTGTCAGCCAGTTAAGCACATATTTGTATTAGTTTTATGCTCTTATTAGATATTATATATGTTCTGATGCCAGATAAGTTAATACATTAGGTTTATGTATATTTTGAGTAGTATATTATAATTGGACGATGTTGAGATTATGTTAATATTTGATATTTATATATAGTTGTAGACTACAGGTACAGATAACATATGTATACTTTTTATTTATGACAGGAGGCAGTGCTGTACGGTTGTGAACAACAACGCAGTGCTAAGTTGTACAGTAAGTCTGAAAATATATTAATATATTATATTAACATTATGTTAATAGGAGTAAAACATGTAATTCTTGGATAAGATTCACCTGCAGGCTGTTATATCAGTGATACCAGTGTTCAAATAAGTCATCCTTCCCCATTTTTCTTGCCTCTTGGACTTGTGACTGTGCTGGTTTACTTAATTAAATGGAACACAAGATAAAACTGAGAAACCCCTAGCAGACTAGTAAATCTAAGTGGCCTTGGAACATGGAACACATTAAAACAGCCACTTCACAGTGCCAGTAATCAATGTGCCAGTAGATGATATTGGTCAAACTTGGGTCCTACAAAGTCTACATTTGGTATAAACAAAATAAATTATTGACTGCATACAAGCCAGCATACTATCATGCCTAACCAATTAGTGTAATGTGTTGATTGGCACTATTGGAACTGGTAATAGACAAATATAAACACAAACAAGGATGTCCCTCTGCTCCACTCAGTTGGCTGTCTGACCAGTTTACTCATTTAGTGACTGACTGGCTCATATTCTGGCTTGCTGTTGATTCTAAATCCCTTTAGATTTTGACTATGAAATTCAAACACGTTGATGTGTACTTTAGATTGGTAGTGAAGTGATAAGAAATGAGTAAACAAAAAGAAGAAATATTGCAGTTTCCTATCCGTTGAAGGTATGTAATCCTGTCAAAAGTTTCCAAGGTGGAAACTGTTGCCACTGGTGCCAGGCTACAGACAAATTGCTCTGCATGACTGACCTGTCAGCGAGCCTGGTTCATAAGTTGGCCTGCATCATCCCCATCTATCTTGCCCTAATGCAGCACAGTGGGGGCCTGAAGCTTAAAGCAAACTGGGTCTGGCTCCATACTGCAAGATAAACAAAAACAACAGTGTCACTCCCTCAGGCTCCCTGGCTAACCAGCCATATCGATGACATCTCTGTCTGTATGGCCTTAAGCTCTAAAAACAACAACAGGATGATTCCACACACTCAGAGACTATACCCCAACTTTTATAAACCTCAATTGAAGACAATTAGGATAAAACCTGGCCATAAAGCTGGCTCATTGATTCTGGCTGCCGACTTCTTCGACGAGGAACTCCAATATCATGAAATATTGGTGGCACTAAGAGATAATGGAGACAGGGAATGTTTCCAGTGGTTGCCAAAAGACATTCCCCCTTCACAGTATTGTCTCTATCAATCCGAATTGCTAATCCCCATCCCTGCTGCGAGCTGTATCCTAGTAGGAGTCCTTCTGTAAGATCTTAGAGAGCTTTCTATGTAGTATCACTGCTTTTGTCTGGACTTTCGTGATAGAGAAATCAGCATCCATCTTTCATGGGTTTACTTTGATTCAAAAGAAAATGTGCTTTGTCACAGACCATCAGAGCCACATACAGTTTTCATCTCTCAGCCATCACTTTCTCTAATCTCACCACTCCCTCTGTGGTTTCTCCATCTCTATCCTCCTCGTCTGTCTCCTACAGTGCAGGGGGTTGTTTGTCAGCTTATACTGCCTGCCAGGAAATGAGTGCAGTGCCCGTTGTGTGCACTATTCACTACGTTCAAACAGCCCGCTGACAGTCGATGGTCCATTTTTATTTCATCGATTCCGTCCTCACCTGTTACCTTTCCTACAGTCTCAAACGTATTCATCCCCTTTGCTGGCTGTCTTTGCTTCTGTTTTTTTTTTATTCTCTGTCTCTTCTCAGAGGCTGGCCTTGGAGTTCTTCACCATGGCAACCGATGGATAAAACTCCCTGAACTCCAGTGTTTGTCCACCATCAAGTTACATTTTGTGCCTATCTGTGCTGATATCAGAATCTTTTTCTAATTTTAATAACTCAAAATGTCAATCTAGAAAAGTAATGTTTAATGACATTAAATGGGGATCCAAAATGTACATTTTGTGTGAAGTACCTAGCAGCCTTGTTTTGTGGAAAAGAGAATTTCGTGGTAACTACTGCTGATTATATGTGAAAGCTGCAGGTTTGCAAGATATAACCATGTTTTCTGTCCACTCTTACAGGCTTCATGGTAACAATTTTGAAGAAACCAATACAATTCAAAAAGAGGGTCTGTTAGTTAAACAAAAACTGCTTCAGACAAATGCATTTTGTCTCAGTGAATGTAGAGTAAGTAATAATGCTTTTATGAGGTTTTAACCAATGATCAAGTTTCATTGACAACTCCCAGAAAGGATAATACCAGGGCAATCTTTATCTCCCCTGTCACACTGATGACTATTTATGTGTTTTCCTCAGTTTGAATTTCCTAATGTGTGTTTTACTAAACGTTTGTTTCCTTCTGACTTATTTCAGCTTGTACACACACTGTTTACCGGAGCCGTGACAAACTAACACATAATGCTATATACCGCATGTCTGAAAGGTATGTGAAAGTTTAGAATTGCTATATTCAATGGGACTATCTTTTAACATTATTTTGAGGCAAATACCGGGTTAGTTTTCACCTACCTCTTGTAGCTGTCTTTTTTGAAGGCTACTCTAAACTGAGGGCAACACTGAATTGAGGGGAAGGAGGACTATTATGGAGGCAGTTAGGACAAAGCTTTAGAGACATGCAATTTTCTTTCTTTTGTCTCCATCAGTTTTACAGATTGGAACTACTTTGTGCATCTGCAAAATGATTGTTTGTGTTTGTCAATGCAGCAGAATGTCTCTGCCTGCTATTCTATTGGTTTTTAAAATGACAGGAGCCTCTGACCTTTGAAAACTATGGCAAAGTCGTTGGTTTTGAAATTGGCAAATACATCAACTTTTCATACAGACAGCAGAAGGGCTTAGACGCACGCTTAAAATGTGACAGCTTTCAGCTTTGCCAGTCCATGACTATCAATATAACAAATAGATCTTGTTTAGAAAGTGCGCCAAATTTACAGGAGATGGAGGTAAAAAGCAGAAAAGAGCTATTTATATGCCAAACTGGTAGTGATATACCTGTAGGGAAGAAACCGAGGTCGCAAATCTCTAACAGAGATCAGATTACATTGTAATGATAATGATCATGGCCGCCCACCTCCCACACACTGGCCCTCTTTTTATCTGTCTCTCCTTCTCTCTCTTTAGTGCCTGTTGAGCCAATAACCAGAGGTGTGTGTGCGTGTGTGTGTCTGTGTGCTGCTGCTGACAGAGGCAAACAAAGAGACAATGTGTGCATTTGTGTCTGCGTGTGTGAGCTTCTGATTATATTAGCCTTTATGCGCAGGCAGGTTTACTGACGTCAGTGCTGGGCAGCATCAGATGGAGAAAGGTTGGTAGGGACCATTCAGCCATTCATAAACACAAAGGCTTATGGTTGTGTGTATATGTGTGTGTATGTGTGTGTGTGTGTGTGTGTGTGTGTGTCTGCTACATGAGTCACACCTATATTTTACACTTATTTAATGACTAATGACATCAATACATGAAAAATATGAATCTGAAGTCTTTCCTGTATGATTTTTCCAAACATTACCATCTCTCTAAGAAATATAAATCCTCTTTAGTGTCTGTCTTGTATCTACAATATTACACACACACACACACACACACAGTATTCACTCGGCATCCATTATCCCTAATGGAGATAAATGCAAGACCATAACATTTCATAAACTCTCCAGTTATACACTTACTCTGTGTATTTTGATTACTCTTGTGACTTAAAGTGGCTATATTCGATATTTTTATGATAACAAATGTGAAATCAATGTGAAAATCCAAAAGGGGTCGCTCGTATGATGAACCTACAGAGAATTATCACCTGAATCTGCAGCTGCCCTCGGCTTTACCAAGCTGGTCCGGCAGTAAATGTACTGTTTTGGTTCACTCTCACCGCTCTAATAGCATCTTTTCGGGCTGCAGCAGGCCGCTATTTTCAGTCAAAAAACATTAAAAGCCCAAAACAGACCTCGAAGAGAGTTAAAATTGGACTACCACTCATTAGGTGGCCAGAAACAAGTCTCCAAACAAATGATAAGGTTGCTCCCTAACTGCCGGACATATAAATACGCAATTCTACCAGACACTGAATCACAAAAATAACTTGAAATATTCAGCCAATGTAAACAAGCTATGATGAAAAGGCCGGCATTAGTGCCTATGCCCTTGTGCCCTTGAGCAAGAAGCAAGTCACTCTACCTCAAGCTGCTCCAGTGGTAGGACCCTACATGTGACTGTGAAACCTGGATGTCTTGGGGGCTGTGTGTGTGTGTGTGTGTGTGTGTGTGTGTGAGTGAGGGAAGCTAAACAGGTCAGTTATGTAATCTTCTGCTTCGACGTCTTATTGTTGTTGTTTTCACCCTCCACATTATCGTCATCATTGTCGTCATGTTTTTCTTCTTCCTGTTTGGCATCCATTTGTTCTGTTCATAATGTCTAACGTATATAGATTTGCTGTATGGTACTACATGGGGGGAAGATGGGATTTATACTTTTGTAAATGCTGCTGTATTTTCAAAACTAAAGCAGTATTCATGTCCATATTATAAAAGTTTTCCCAGTGGGTGAAAGTGTGTTTCCTCATTTGTATTTTGGAGTATTACCTACATTTAAGAATTACATTAAATATATAGCTGACTCAGCATGAAAAAGTATAATTGTGACAAATAATTTTGCCTGCCAATGACCTGTATTTCCAATTATGCTTTAAAAAGTATCACTAGTTTTAATTTGATGCTATCAATAATTGTATCACTTTCTCTGTGCGCCATTTCAAATTTTCAAACCTAGCATGCAAACCCAACCTCCATCCATTCAAATCGAAATGAGCTTTCTCTATTCCTGTGCAGCTGTCTCGTATGGTGAGTGTGGGCACCTGTTGAGCGCTGACAGGGCCATCAAGCTCGAGCTTATTAGCAAGCGATCTGCTGATGACTGTTTTCAGCACCACGGACAGACAGCACGTCATCACAAGTGAATATGAGGGACGGGGGCGGAAATTAAGCGAGGAAAAAAATGATACAGAAGAGACCTCATGGCAGAGAGAGAGAGAGAGAGAGAGAGAGAGAGAGAGAGAGAGAGAGAGAGAGAGAGAGAGAGAGAGAGAGAGATCTGGCCATGTCATTAGGGATTAGCCCAGTTCCACAGCTTGAGGCTTTCACTGTCTGAGTGCTCTTGTCCTCTCATAGACACACACACATGCACCCAGCAGCAAAGTATGTTGCCTCAGTGTTTGTGAGGGGCTGTAGATAGACAGACAGACCGACCGACCGACCGACCGATAGATAGATAGATAGATAGATAGATAGATAGATAGATAGATAGATAGATAGATAGATAGATAGATAGATAGATAGATAGATAGATAGATAGAAAATCCCTGTATTTGCGGAGCAGGATGTGTGCCATAATTTTCTCCACATACATACATTCAGTTTTTTATAAAAACCCTATTTTGACCTATTTAATCACGTATTATACTATACCCCTTTAGAGTAGCACGAGGACGCACAACAGCAAAGAAACTCAATACCTCGACACTATTACGCAATGCAAAAGCTTTCCCTTTTCCTCTCCTTTCCTGAGCCTAAAGACAGTAAGTTTCACCATGGCATCTTTGTTTCCGTCCTCTCCCTGACACACACCCAGACACAGTCCACACAAGCAATAACTACACATGCTCTCACCTGCAAAATCACTTAATTAAACGTCCCACCCTCTTTCAGTCGAGTCCCAGCCGCCCCTCTGCCTTTTCCTGCACTCTTCTTGACTCTCCCGACGTAGCCTGCTGCAGCTCTAGTCCGGTGGGAGAAGCGACACCCGCCCTAAACTCCCTCTTCCTTTCTCTTTCTCACGCAAAGACGCTCGCGGTTAAGGTGAAGTGCACAAACAGGAAGGGAGCATTTCCGTCCCCCCCGCGGACTCACCGAGCACCACCTCTGCTAGGACATACGGTCTCCGCCGCGTTATGCGCCATAAAAAAAAAAAGCCCTGCACAAAGGAAGACAACAAAAAAGGGAGGAGGGGTGGGTGGGGGGGTGTCACTGGAGGAGAGGGGTGGATTTTGGGTGATGTAGTTGGGAGATAACGAGAGGATGAGAGGAAGAGAAAAGTGGAGGACAAACACTCACTGTGGCGCGGCCGGATTAAAGGATGCCCATGTCGGATGCTGCAGTCAATCGCCAGCATCAGCAGCAGCATCTCCGGGCTGCGCGGTGCTTCGGCGGGAGTCAGCGCGAGAGGGAGGGAGATAGAGAGAGAGGGGGGGGGGGGAGGCGAGAGGGGGGGCCGGTTGAGGTAAAAAGAAAAAACGATTTAAATCATTAAGGACAGCACCGCACCA
>JAVQJL010070133.1:0-11030 GCA_036024295.1 Nannoperca obscura
TTTGTCTGCTATATGATATATTTAACTGAAATTGCTGATCCGAACAACCAATGATTTATAAAGGAAAATCTTGAAAATGATCAGGGGTGCCCAAACTTTTGCATGCCACTGTATATAAACAATAAAAAAGACACAAATCTGATGGCTTACAGTAATAACATCCCAAGCATCCTGGTTCATGTTATTATCATAATTTGAATATGTAAAATCATAGAGGCCAGAGAATTCAAAGGGCTTTGAACCAAAAACCACAATATGATCCCTCCATTACTGTCACACCACACATTAAATAATTCAATTCACTTTTATTTATATATCAGCATATAAAGATATCTCCAGTTATCTCAGGGCGTTTTTATACAGAGCAGGTCTAGACCGTACTCTTTATATAATGATGAAATAATACTGCTACTCTGCTGCTTATATTTTAATTACTATTGAACTTAAACTCTTCCACCTACATCCAGACCATCCTCCAGCCTTACACCCCCGCACACCAACTACGGTCTGCTTCTGAGAACCGTCTGGTGGTTCACTCTCTCAGGGACACCCGCTCACATTCAAGACTTTTCTCCTGTCTGGCCCCCCAGTGGTGGAATCAGTTTCCCACATCCGTCAGACAATCAACCTGTCTGACCACTTTCACGAAAAGACTAAAGACTCATTTGTTCCGGGAATACAACAACCCTAAATGACACATTGTTTCTATAAAGTATAGCATATTATATGATATTATAATAGAATTGTATTGTAGTTTGAATGTATTGTATTTAATAATGTACAAAGATCATCTATTCTTAGATTTAATGCTCTTTTCGATTCTGCCACTGGCAGCGATGTACTTATTTATAGCACTTGTGATTCATCACCAGCCCTTACAAGTCTGATGAGACATCTTGTTGTTTTCGATCATGGTTCTATGCACTTTTTGTAAAGCTCTTATTTGGAAGTCGCTTTGGATAAAAGCGTCTGCTAAATGCCTTAATGTAATGTAATGTAAATGTAAAGTTAATTACTGGACAATCAAACCATATCAATATCATATCATATCAAACAATAGGCCAAGTATGCAAAGTATATACAGTAGATGATGCTTTTAGTGTGATATTTGAAAGATATGACTTTATGATGACAAAAGTAATAAGCTATAAAAAGTTCCCTTAAAAATGTATAATTCGTGCTTCTGGTTATATAAAACATAAACATAAATTTTTCTATAATGAGAACATTTTAAAGCAGAGACTAAGGATGTGTCTCAAACTAATCCATTGTTCATTAGTGACTGTCCTGAAGCAAAAAAATGTTGGAATTTGTTGGATTGGAAAGTAGTAAAAAGTAGCAGAGTAGCACAACAACCACAAGATTTGTAATGTTGCAGAAATACATGTTAAACTTCTTCTACACAGTAGTTTTGTTTAGTGTAATTTAATAAGGACTTTTAATACTTTGAAAGACAAAAACATTTTAGGGATTAGATCATTTCATTGCCACGTGCTGCCCATAAATTGTGTTGGAGGTCTGACTAATAAAAAATAAGAAAAAAGTAAATCACATAATTTTCACTGTCCCTACGTGGCCACATGATGGCGGTGGTTACCAAGACTTGACTTAAAGGGAAACACAAGACATGGATGGCTTCTGTTCATGGTGTAAATCAGTGGAAAATAAACAGTCACACTAATGACTAGTGACAAATTGTGTTTGACAGTTGAATCAGAGGAGGCAACACAGCAACTACTATAAAGTGTCTGATAGGTGGCTGGGAGGCATCAAATGTCAGCAATTCAACTTAAGTAGAGCTACTGCTGAATATATACGCCAAGACTCAAAGAGGCTTAGAGGCAGCCAAACAATGATGCTGAGGATATGATCTGTGCATCAGTCTATGTTGTTTAATGCTGCTTTCTTTGTGATGAAGTTCAGTAGTTAACCTTTATTTGATATATGCACTTCCTTTATCCTTCTTGGTCTGGTTTTATTCATTACTTCATTTCCCAGAATGACTTTGGATGATATTAAGAGAATACATTCAGATGTAGATTTTACATCTACAACATGGATAGAACTTTTGGAATACCGACTCCAACAGCATGCAGCGGAAAGTGAGAGTTGTCCATACATTCAAATTGCATTATGTCTTGAAGCAGCACCGCAGTTACATCTATATTTGTATTTAAAAGTCCTATAAAGAAGTCAGTCTGAGTGAGTGAGTGCATATCTTTGATATGTTGGATTGTTGAACCATTTCCAGAAATTAAACTCCGGTGTAGCTTTGCTAGAATTAACTGAACATGATGTAATGCTGTCTAAGCATGTCCAGTTATCCACAGGGATAAGAATGCCAGGTGCAGTGCCAGCAGCTGCCTTTGATGGACTTTTCCTTCAAAACAATTAGAAAGAACAAATGAAAATAGAAGCACTTTTTCAGGCTAGCACTGGCACATAGGATGATGCTTAAGGCCTTCAGGTAAAACCCCATCACTACCGTGCTTCTTTCTTTGTTCCAATCTCTATCTGTCTGACCATCTCTGTCTCTAAGCCCATGCAGTGAAAGAATGGCAAACAGGGAGGCCAGAGACAACAGACAGGGATGAGCTAATCCTTGTTGTGTATAATTCCAGACATTCCGATGGGGTGTTGTTCCCGAGCGGGCTAATCGGTGTGCGCCGACGCAGCGCTCACGCCGGGGCTTTGCGCTAAACAAACAAACACGGGCTTTTAGAACCGCAGAGAGTGGAAAGCCGGTGTCAAACAAGCAAGTATTCACACACAGGGGCACTCACACCCTCAGGTATGCGTGGAAAGACACATATCCGTAAACACACATGTACACATAGGACGAGAGCTGGGTAACTGGAACAAAGGTGAAAGGTTCAAGGGTAGAAAAAAAAAAAGAGAATGGATTGGGGGATTGGAAGATTTGGTTTCAGCAGCTGATTTCATATTGATGAGGGAAAACTGCTCTCACTTTGGTATTTGAAATACATGGAAAGTGTGCCATCAAACCAATACATAATGCATGGGACCTTTTGAACTGGTAAATCTTTTCTTTCATCCGCAGTATTGCAGAATCCGAACCCGTGCGTTCGGGAGCTACCGTATTTATAGGCCATTAGGTGAAGAGTACAGGAGGATGGGATCAGCTAAACAAAGGAGGAAGAGGGTAAGAGGTACTGTGGGTCGAAGACGTGATAGATGACAAGGTAAAGAACCACCTGTAGATGAAAAGATGAAAAGACGGGGATTGTCAGACTGAGAGGACGAGAAGACGGGAAGCGTGGAGAGAAGACGACAAGCTTGTCAGAGGAGGAGAGACAGGAGGGCTCTCGAAGAAAAGTACAGTGTGCAACGGTAGGTCCTGTTGACAAGTATAGGAAAAGCTCTCTCGCGCACAGAGGCCCCTTTGTTCCTTTGTGAGTCATTCTAGAAAGGGGCCACAGCTGTAAACAGTCAAGATCAGTCCATTAGGCCCCGAGGTGCCGGAGCTCCAGTGTTGACTGTGTATCCGGAAAGAAACGGCAAGCTTGAGTCATCAATAAACAGAACAGTCGGATGAGTGTGTAAGTGTGTGTGAGTGTCGGGAGGGGGGGTAATAGGAGGCAGAGGGAGGAGGAGTGGAGGGTTTAGTGGGATAATGGCGCAGAAAAGCACGGGGCAATGATCTCATGCCTCTCCCAGCTGGCAAACAAGGCCTTTTCCATGGGCTCCTATCTCTCTGTCACCCCTCTGCTGTCTCTCCAAATCCCTCCCTTTCTCTCTCACACTGGCAACTCTTTCTCATCCTCGCTCCCCCCCTCTTCTCTCTCTCACTCTGCTAACCAGAGAGAAATATTTCATGCCGGTGGTGGCAGTTCTTTCCATCCCTTGACTCTCAAGTGAGTATCTATCCCTTCCCCCGACAAACGCATGTATAACCACACACAATCAAACCTAACCTTTCCAATTACTCCCAGCCTTTTAATTAGCAGTCACCTAGCTCATTTTCAACAGGACTTGGGTCAAATCATCAGCATCTCCATAAATGCTGGGTCACCGGGAGCGCAGCAATGAAAGGCTGTGAAGAAGCCCTGGGTTAGTGACCTCAGCGGAGTCGCTGCCTTTTGTCAGCTTTGTTGACCTCTGATCTGTAGTGACCCCAGCACACGCCGGGCCTGCTCCCGACTCCCGCCCCTCCTCTAGCTTGTGTCTGTTGCCACGTTAAAGCCGTGTGAGTACACACCGACAATCAGCCCATGCCAACCACCGACACGCACACACTCAGGGAGTCCATCTGTTGGAAGGCAACTTGTGACCCTTGACACTTCAGTAGTTGAGGTCAGGCCACATGCCGATTGGCCAGCTGTGGAGGTTCCACACTCCTATGGGTGTGTGTGTGTACGTGAGAGACGTGGGCAGGTGGGCAGGAGTACCATTACAGTACTATAAAGACAACTAGACAATGGCAAAGGCAGCAGTAGGACACAATGAGCTCACTCAGCACAAGCATTGTTGCAGAAAGAGAGGACAAACTGCTGGGTCAAAAATATGGCCGACCAGCGACTCCAAATCTTTTTTCCCAGTGCCAAGAAACTCTATCATCTTTTTCTTCTTTAGCAGTCATGACAAATATTTCAAAGGACTAGTGCAAAAATTTGGAAAACACACTTGTTCAGTTTGGAGTTAGAGTTAGATGAGAAGATCGATGTCTGTTTGTCAAAAATGTAACCAGCTAACTACTAGTTGATTAGCTTAGCTTAGCACAAAGACTGGAGGCGGAGGGAAACAGCTAGCCTTGCTTTGTGAAGGTTTTTGTATAGATTAAACAAGTGAAATGAAATGTGGTAGAGTTTTAGAGGTGCTGGAAGGCAGCTTTTTGTAACCTTTGGACAGAGCCAGTCTTCTGCTAAAAAGCACATCAGTGTATTTTCAAAAATGTCAAACTATTGCTTTATGGGCTGGTTCAACCATATTACAAAAAAATAACAAAAAAAAACAACCAATCTGTCAGACACATACTGTATCTTTAGTGGCTTCAAATTAAAATATCTCATTGTGTTTTCATCATAAGATTAAACAAAGAAGACAAGTATGTGATTCAACATGACTGGAGCATGTTGCATGTTTTTTTGTGTGTGTCAGCCCTCAAACACTTTGATCCGGTCGAGATGTCTTTGTTAGAGTGAAAGCTCAGCCAAATCACAGCCCTCCTGTCTTAACTGACAGAGCTGGGATTGGCTAAAAAGAAGAATAACATGGAAACACAATACAGAAGCTGTTTTTTTCTGCGGGGGGTGGATGGAGTGTATGAATGTGTGTGTACTGACCCCCCACTGTGTGCTAAGCAGAGAGGTTGGGGGTGGGGGTAAGAGGCCCGTGGGTGGATGAGTGCCAGGCCTTTCCTGCAGTTCCATGAGCTCCCCACTTGTCGGGCTTTGCTTGATGTGTGTGTTTGTGTGTGTGTGTGTGTGTGTGTTCTTGGCACAGGAACTGGCATGGCTTCAGAGAGATCTGCCAACCCCCCATACACAATGGCTTGTGTTGGTATAGGCCCACTGCACCAGACCTCAGTCATATTCTATGAAAGATACCAGGATTCCATCAAAGAAAGATGAGTGTGTGTGTGTGTGTGTGATGTGTGAGGAATGGGGCATCGGCTAATACTGAGTAATTGAGAAAGAAGAGTAAAAGAAGGGGTGAAGAAGAGAAACTGGTTAATGACAGAGGGGAGAAATAAAGAGACAAGAGTATAGGGAAAAGAAGAAAGTTAGAGTAGGAAAAGAAAAACCTGACTGGGACGAAAAAGATTTCTGTGAAACAGAAAGCCACAGGGAGGAGTGAAGTTTGGGAGAGACAGGGGAAAAAGGCACACATGCGCGCACACACACACACACACAAACACACACACGTGTTATGTCAAGCTATCACATGGAAGAATTCAGTGCTGGTATTCACATATAGCTCAGATATTGGCCAGCTATGTCAGGCTGGCTTTGTAACCACTGAGTATATCACACTGATGTACTGTTACTCTTAAAATCCAAGGCGATGCCAAAGATATAACATATATATATATATAGTATATAACAACGTAATCAAATGATAAGTAACAGTAAGTAAGATTGGCCAAATTTATGGCCTTGTCGTCGAAAATGTGTATAGACACATATGTAATCACTTAAAGATCAATACTGGCATAATCTTAAAAACAAAGTATCTTATGGGCAATCAAAATACTTGATTCATTCGCAAAATAAATAACAACACAATGCCATTCAACACTTTTACATATACAAGTATATAGTTTACTGACTCATATATTTATGTTACATTTCTAAATTAACTTTAAATAATGATCAATCAGCAGTTTGATGGTCAAGAATGTGCAAAGTGTGCCCGCAGGACATGCATACTAATGCAGACAGAAGCATTAGCTAGCTAGCTAGTTAGCTAGATAGAGAGACATGCAATGGACTATTTCAAACACAAAAGCGGGTTTCAGAAGCAGAAGAAGAAAACTGAAAAAAGCAACCGAGAAAGAAAAAGTAAAGCTTCTAAAATTGTCAGTTTCATTAAAAAGAAAGACGCCATAGTAAGCACTCGTTGTTCAACTGAGCAAGAACCGAAGACACCTGCTAATGCTAGCACCAGCCCGTCATCCAACACCACTGAATGCAGCTGATATGAGCAGAACGTATTTATTATTTATTTGACTAATAATCAACCTACACAGTTGTGCTTTGTATTTATAAGCCATATGTGCTGATGTGAAGAATGTTGTTAATGTTTTTATGTCTTAAGGTGGGCCTTGAGATGTCATGTTACGGTGCTCCAACAGCGGCTTTTGCCAGGTAGTCATCTCATCTTGTTCTGGATATTACCGCTGCTCTTTTATTTATTATTTTTATTTATTTCCTAGTTTTCTGATTTCATTTATGCGTCAACTGTGCAGTGCATTTCACTGTTTCTGATCATTTTTAAGCTGGCTGCTTTCACTTATTTTATTAACTATTTACATCATTTTATGTCTGATTGTGATGGGCAGGTCGCTTTGACCATCTTGCATCGGGGCCCTGCATGGCTTTGTAGTACAAAATTCCCTCAAGGAAATGGCTTTGGGATAGAATCTCTTAAAAGCCAGTTTGGACAGGAGCAATAATTACAGCAACAACAGCTCTTTTTTAAATGCACATATCAGCATGTGAGTATTGTTTTAACACAGACTTGAAAAAATGTGAACCTGTCCTTTAGGGTTCACTAAACATTTATTTTCCTGCAGACAATCTCCTGCAGGAAAATCAAGCCTGTGACTCATCTTGGCTCCGGTCCTTACAGGACATGGGGATATACAATACTGTACTGGCAGAGCGCCCTGGCAGCCACCACACACTACAGCTACATTGCAGCAGTGGTGGATTGGTAGGTGAACTCTTTTAAGTAGTAAATGATGAAAAAAAAAAAAGGACAAGCACAGCATTTGTTTAGCTTGAGGTATGCACATTGTTTACCTCCACAGCAATGTCTTTCATCATTACAGCATATCCATATGGTTGGCCTATATTCCAGCCTGCATCCTCTAACATAAAGGGCCCCTGTGGGAATTCAATTCCATTGTAATGACGGTTGGATCCCCCCCATTGCACCCCTTCCCCATCCAGACCTTTATTATTATTGTCACCTAAGGGGCCAGATTTGGCCCTGTTGGCCCTCAGACCTGTCAGAGGCGTGCTGCGTCCCCCAGGGAGCACACATCTACAACTCTGTCATGTCATGTATGGATGCATTAATCCTGTGATACTCTAGAATGCATTTCAATCATTTTCTGTGCCTACCTGTGTGGCCTGCATGTGTGAGGCAATTGACAGCCGTGTTCGCCTTAAACAAAGCCGATTTCAAATGGTGGAAGTGCTCTCAGTGTGTTTTGTGATGTCCCTCGTGGGGAAAACTCACGGCGTGGACATCAGAGTGGCCCTGAGGGTGAATGCCCTGTTATTATACTACAATACCCATGAGGCATGGGGCTAACCCATTAATGCCAGCGCACTGATGGACTGTTGGTAATTGACATTTTGGAGAAGTGGAGGTTTGGCAGGAGGGGTAACCGAGGTCACGCACCAAGCTTCAGCTAAGAGATGCTGAGGTGGCATTTTCAGTAAAGCTGAACATATTAAACATCAGCTGTGCCTTTTTGTTTCTGTTGTGTTTTTCTTTGCTGCTCTAAATTCTTTTGTTGAAAACATATTCCCTCCCCCTTCTTCATATGTGTGCTGTTCTGTCATACTGCAGAGCTTCCTATTTGAGGTAATAATAATACTATATTTGTTATAATGTTTTTCTTTTCATTTTCTGATCAAACAAGACTCACAATGATAATGCTAACATGCTAATATTTAGTACATTGCTGTACAATCTATGTTGCCCATCTTAATTGAGTTTGATAACATGCTAAAATATGCCAACTCGCATTAAACACAAGGTACAGCTGAGGCTGATGGGTCATTATTTCTGCATATATTTGCATGTCACAAACCAAAGTATTGGACAAATTGAAATCCGTACCTGTTGATGGCGCTAGATGAAAAGTTGAGGGATCACCAAAGTCATTACAATTCATCCTGAGGGGGCCATTGCATGTCTGTACCAAATTTCATCACAATCCATCCAACAGATGTTCAGATATCCACATCCATCCATAGCGTATCTAAAACCCTACCTTGATGACATCATTCATTTCCTTTAAAATATACTGGAGTAATGCTATGCAAAGAAGCTATACTTGTCACTTGTCATGTCCCTCTTGGGGAAACTATAAGCATTTTGTGAAAATACATGTCAATTTTCTTTATCAGTGACTACAGTTGTAAGAGATTTAACAATCAAACTAACTGAGTCTATTTAGGAATTTCCTGTGACGTACTCATCTCTCAGTATTAAAGGTCTACAATGGACCATATCAATTATTTTTATTCTATTCTCTAGTTTTAAATTCAGAATTTTCAAATCAAGCCACAGTGACACCTACATGTCAGTAATGGAGGAATAGCTGCTCCGTAATGGAACATACATGTGACCACACACACACACATACACACAAACACACACACACTGACACAGCCAGGCAACCTATTTTAAAGCTGATCCACAATTCATCTAGTTGTCAATCACAAGCCATGACAGGCTGTTTCCTTCTGTCACTGGCACAATACATCGGGACACAAAGAGCCAGACACTTGTTACCACTCTCACAGAGGATCCTGTCTCTTTCTGCCTCACCCTCCCTTTATCTTTCCTGCTTTCTTTTCTCTCTCCTACCTCTCTCTTTCGCCCTCTGCACACTGTATTTTGTGGAGGCGGTGATTTTTCCATCCTTTAATTCACTGAATGCCCTGATTCAAACAACCAGTGTGTGTTTGCACGTGCGCTTCTGTGTACATGAGTCACCGCCACTGTACACACGCAGCTGCACAGACACACAGGCAAGCTGTGAGGAGCATGTGAGCTTTAAGTAACTGCCTTCTTTTTGTAAAGGTGAGGGTACATTGTGCATTGTGTTTTTGTTTTGCACAGAGGCACGTGTGCATCATAATTGTGGTTTTAGTGTGTGTATGTAATTGGGGGGTGGTGGGGAGGGTGGGTCACTTGTTCATTGAAGGTGGAAGCGGTACACTCATGCACACACACACATACACACACACACACACACACACACACACACACACACACATGCAGAAATGCATGCACATACAAGGATTACTTTTCACGGTGGATTAAAGGAAACAATCCTCCGAGGACCCTGAAAAAGGCAGGAGAGGTGCAGCAAAGAGAGAAGGGTGGAGTGCGTGTGGTTGTGGGTGGGGGTCAGGAGTCAGAGCAGATGGCAGACATCGCTGATGCCCCTCCCCCTCTACTCTTTCTCTCCTTACCCTTCTCCTCCCCCATGGCTGCTCAGCGGGTTATGGAGTAGGGGCAATTAACAAGCAGGGAGGAGATCCCAAACCCCCACCCACCATCCACCTCCATCAAGCTGCACCCCCAGGGGGCTAAAGTGGGCACACACACCTCCGCCTCGTGTGTTCATAGCTCCATTAGTGATGTCACAGACAAGTGCAAATGTGCCTCCGATTTGTAAGCAATGCGTGTGTGGCCAGAACATAAACAGATGCACACACTCACAGTCAGGCAGCATTCAATCCATTAACTCTCTAACAGTGATTAAACAGAAGCACAGAAAGTGAGCTTCTACCAGCGAGCTATCAACTTATTAAACTTTGAGCTTTTTTCTGGGAGTGTAGAATTTCCAGGCTTTCAGAACGACCAGTACCCCAAACCCTGGTAGCTTAGCAATCAGTCGCAAAAGCAGTCTTTTCCACCTTGCATTCCCTCCCTCCATTTACACCTCTGTATTTCTTCCCCTCTTGACTCCCCCCTTCCCTTCCTGCCTCCTCCTCCTCCCTCCCAGTGGCACGGCCTGTGTCATGTACAGCCTATGATTAAAATAATAGGACTAATTAAATCCATATCGCTAAGGCTCTCATGCACAGCAGTGTGTGTCTATGTGTGTGTGTGTGTGTACCCATACTATTCGAACCAGGCTCCACACATGACAGTGGGTTACTGTGGAAAGCCCTTTCAAACATAAACAAACCATTATAAATGCTCAGCTGTTGAACAGAGTTCTTTGGCCTTCACAAACAAGCAGCATGTATAGACTTTCCATTTAAGGCTGCGTCCAAGAGTGGGAGACTCTTAAAAGAGCCAAGTGAGGGAACAGTAACACTGTGTATAAATAGAGAGAGAGAGCTGTAAAAACCGGGAGAGAGAATAGTAATATTGTGTATCAACAGAGAGGGAGACAGAAAGTGAGACAGGCTACAAGCTAAGACAGAATAATAGCACAGTGTATAAAAATAAGAAAGCAGGCAGAGAATTATATATTTATATATATATATATATATATACACTACCGTTCAAAAGTTTGGGGTCACATTGAAATGTCCTTATTTTTGAAGGAAAAGCACTGTACTTTTCAATGAAGATGACTTTAAACTAGTCTT
>JAVQJL010070137.1:0-12327 GCA_036024295.1 Nannoperca obscura
TCTTATTTGGAAGTCGCTTTGGATAAAAGCGTCTGCTAAATGCCTAAATGTAATGTAATGTAGTACCGTGTTATCTCTTGCGCTCAATTGTCTTTGAACACTTTGCTATGTAACAGCGATCAGGCTAATGGTGAAAAGTAGCAAACATTAATCACCAAACAGCAACAAAAAGGTCAACTATACTATACTACGTCAACTATAAGACAAAGCATAATAGTATAAATCAAAGTCAACATAAATGTCCAAGGTTGTAATCTATCAATAAGGATGTGCTATAATTGCTCCTCCTCATCCTCCAAGTTAGCCCACCTTTTAAAATGATGTGCCATTTCAACCTCTATTTTACAGAGGCCTTGACACCTACTAAGGGCTAAGAGATAAGTTTTAACTTCTGCCTATGTTGGAACTATTTCAGCTGGTGCAACCCCTAAAATGTTAGTAGCGCATAAACTCCAACCTAAATTAGGAATTAGGTTTAAACTAGGCCATGTTTGAACATATCTGGTGCCACTCAGTACAGGACACGAGAATGAAAACTTACAATAAATAATGAGGAAACACTCTCAGCTTGTGTTTAATGATTTAGGGAAGGCTCTTATTATTTATGTGGCTTTGAAGGGCATTCAAGAGGACTGAGTAGAAAACAGATGGTATGATAATCAATATAACTACATTCTTTATAAAAATCATTCAATAGTTGCAGCTTTTATTGGGATCATTATTGTGCTAACAGAGAAAGTATTCAAGATATTTAAAGAAGACTGGAGCCATGCTAGCACCTCTGTGAGGCTATAATTAGGCACAGTGGTGCTTTGAGCTAAGTGAAAACGTTAACATGCTCACAAAGACGATGTAAACATGCTGACGTTTAGTGGGAATAATGACCACATATATATTAATAACCATATTCACCATCTTACTTTAGCATTTTAGCATGCAGACATTTGCTGATTAACACCAAACAAAATAGAGCTGAGGATGATGGGAATGTTGTTAGTTTTGCAGGTATTTAATTAATAACGAAAATACTGGACAACTATTGTTGAGATATTTCAGTCTGGACAAAAGTGGTACACTGACTGACCGACGTTGGCATACAAATGGCCACACAGCTTGCATGGCTAAAAACCTCACCAACAGAAACATTACTTAGAATTACTGTCTTTTTACTGAAAAAGTAATGTCCATTAAACTGTTGCCCCACTATTAGTGATAGTGATTCACTAGAGTGAATGAAGCAGCAAGCCAGGAAAGACACATTTATCATGGAAGAGATGTGTGGAGTGGAGAATGTGTGAGCACAAAATGCCAGGAAAAATAAAAAAAAATTTGGAATGATGGTATTTTAATAATAATAATCAAATTCGCTTCAGTTTTAGTGTTGCTGAACAGAGCTTTAAATTCAGCTGCAGTCGTCTCAAAGACATTGGCCAAAAAACACATATGCAGCCTGTTGACACATCTACCAAAAGCCTGATGGTAATAATGCTGCACATTTAACACTGCTCCAGGACAGCTAATTGTTTCCAAGACATTTGGGAAAAAATTGTCATTTCTATGCCTGCAAAGTACCATTAAAAAAACAAACAGCTTTTGTTAGACATGTGGCAACACTGATCCTGCAGAGAGGCATGTGAAGTGTAAGTTTTCACATGTGACCTATTATATCCCACATGAAAGAAAAACGAATATAGAAAACATTAGACTCACATATGTTGACAGAAAAGGTGAATGACAGCATTCCCACACATACTGTTTGCACACATAGATGTAGTACTCTTTACACATATGCAGTGTGCATGCTATTTGTTGCACACAAACACACAGGATCAATCATGCAGAAAGAGCCTCCAGTGGTGAGTGTGTGAACACAGTTGAGTCCTCTGTAGACCTCTAGGTCCATCTGTCACTGTCCTGCTCAGTCTATATGGAGTCCCAGTCACTGCCTAACTGCTGAGGCACTGATTAAGCTACATGTGCACACACACACACACACACACAATGATGTATCACGGTTCACTTTCACATCTACAGTGTCAGAATGGCTTTATGATTTCTACTGAATGCATACAAACAAGGAAATCTATTACTTTAAATGGCAATTCCAGCCAAGAAACGTATTGTCTGTGACAATAGACTGTAAATGAAGATGGATGATGTGTCTCCACTTCCTCCCATTGTAAAAAATTAAGCCAGAATACCCCGGATACGGGCGCTGCCATCTCATTCTGGTGATGTAATTTGGAACCAGAGTCTGCACAGTACTGATCCGCAGTGGAGCTGCAGTATCGAGCACACTCAAAGTTGTCAATCATGGCATCTCACCATCTTTTTAAAGCATCAAGTAACTCATTAAAAACAAACTGATCAGAAAAACAAACAGCTGAACACACATCAGCATGATAAGAACCTATAACGAACGAATGAAAATGAATGAATAAAGCGGCCTCAGGGTTGTACCGTTCTTGTATGTATGTTTTGGCTGTGTTTTTCCAGGCATTTTTTGGGTGGAGCTGAGGCATTTATAATGATGCAACACACCTGAGCAGGCTGGGCTCAGGAGGCTTTAAATCAGTCCTGCAACATCTTCTCGCTCTCTTGTCCTTTGCTGGCTGACTGACCTTTGTTATTTTGGGTTTCTAACTCATACACTGCATACATACTAACCTACTGACAGACATATTCTTTGTATGATTGACTTATGTACTTCCTTCATTAAAACAGTTTATTATTCCTTGCAGACTATGCGTGGTCTCTTTTTGTCACACACCTTTGAGTCAGGTTGTGACCTATACTGCAGCCAGCCACCAGGGGGCGATCCAGATGTTTTGGCTTCACTTTTGGGGAGCTGTCATGTCGTCCATCTTTATATACAGTCTGACAGCCTATTAGGTTCATGTGTCTCTTTGTTCTTTTCCCATTGTACTTTCATATTGTTCACCTGACTGAATGTTTGATTGTTGACAAGCAAGGAAAAAGCAAAAGTGATGATTATTGACAATATATAGTTTTTTGAAGATGTTGATAATCTCTTGCTTGTTTTTGTATTGAAGCAGCTGGTATTTATTTGATGTATTCAGTATCTTTATTCAATATATACAGAGTGATGAGTCTTCTCTAATACAAGGATCAGCTGTAATTTCAGCTGTCATGACCCCCCAGTTAAACTTTAATTCATAATATTTTATTCATTTAAATGTATCAGTTTAACAGTTTTGAACCAGAACCTTTAGTATTTGGATTTAGTAGTTCATGAAAAATAAGGTGTACGAAAGTCAGTTGGCTACACCTGTTATTTTTATGTACCAGATACATATTTAATCAAAATTACATAACTTCTGCTAATACGTAAATATAAGTGCCGGATCAGACTCAGCAGATCAGGATTGGAGCCATACAACTAAAACGAGATATGCATATCAGTTCAGTGCATAACACACTTACAGGGTGCTTATGTCCACTAGAAATAGAAATGATTGGATCTATGAGCCATTATTTAAGCAAGGCAAGCTTGATAAATTAGACCTACCTGGCTGAGTAAAAGCTGAAGAACCACACACAGTATATCACTGTCTGAGCCAAACAGCAACCACATTTCATTTAGAACAAAACATTATTGAACATGAAAAAAGAAGCTTAGATGAAAGAAAGTCTCTGCTATTCTGCTGGTAACTTGCAATACTTGCTATATCAGTCTTGTCATATTGCTAACCATTTGTTAAATTTTAAGTAACAACCTGCTTAGCTGTGTGATTCGATTATACTCATTGCATAGTGACTAGCAGCAGTTTGTGTTGTACAGCCTGCTAGGATTGCAGGTAGCCGTGCACCCCTCACTGTCAGAAAGCACCTTATTGTTCAACATTCTTAAAACATAATCAAACAACAATATTAAAACATGATTGCAAAAGTATGTAATCTGCTATAGATACTGTCTTCACACAAAGTAAACTATCTGGGATGCTGCCACAATAAATATGACACCAGAGCTAAGTATGACAGTAAGGCATATTTCCTTTGTTTTCTTCCAAGGAGCAGGAGAGTGTTCCTCCCTGAGGAGTGACTAATGAGCTCTGTTGTCTGGTGAATACAGGAGTCCCACAGCACAGCAGCAGCATTAAAGCATAAAAAGACTCCGAGCCTGACACACACACTTGTAGAGAACATGAAAGCACAATCAAACACCTTTTAAACCTAAGGGAAACACTAGTAAAATTGAGACCAAAGATCAATTTTGATCACTAATACAACAAAATGAAAGCAGAGGATTTGCTTTAAACTCTTTCAACACTGTAAATAACAAAGTAAATAACCATTCTCAGGTACAGGTAAAGGTTGACAGGCAAGCAGACAAGCCGTTACAGGTTCAGTGTCGGGATCCTGAGCTTAACCCCTTGTATGTGTGACAATTGTTACATCACACAGAAATATGTGATAATATCAGCCTAACAAAGTGTCAAAAAGTCCATAAAACACCACCTTATTGCTGTAACTGGTCACAGGCCAGACACTAAGAAGAGAACATGATTTAGATAACATTACAGGATCATTCTAATTTATACAACTTTGGTCTTTGGACAGAGCAAAACTATGAAACTTAAGTTGTAATAAACCGAAATGATCTTTTAAGAGTCTTTAAATTCAGACAGAAACTTTCTTAAACAGTGTACGTAATTTGATCAAATGCTACAAATCTGATTTTGTTTTCTTGAATAAGACCTCTATCAGCCATGTCAAAATCCTGACTCCTGTCTGTCATGAGCAAAGGCAGAAGCAGTGTGGAATTCGGTGATTTTGGACTAGAGGAATGTTTTGTACTTACAGTCTCATGTTCCAACCACGAGGCGCCTCCCCAGGGGGGAACAGGAGAGTTGCAGGAGGGAGCAGAGGGAGAGATGTGAGGTAAAAATACTGCATGAGGTGAAAGGGGCAGGTGCATACCAGTGTTCCAAGAACAACAGGAAGGAAGGTATCTTGGCACAGTTTGGCTGCTGATTTGGCCGGTTATCGGCACGGTCAGCAGTTGGAGCTGCAGCAGTGGCTGGCACACAGTTCATGGAGGCCTACTGTAACCTGACTGCTGAAGTTTGCGTCAAAGCTTGTACTCCTTTTCAGATTCATCACTCAGTCAAATCTGAACACACAGACAGGATTCACACACATACAAAGAAATTATTTTTACAACTAACCAGAGCCCATGGGTACACTGCAAACATGAACTGCTACTAGCTAATTCGGCATACCTTTAATGCTGCCAGTATGAAAAAATTTTAAGAAATAGAGGCTACAAAAACAGGACTCAAGTTGTAACCCTCAATCCATTAATACTAACTTCAATATTCACTAACAATATTTTTTTTACATTTCTTATATATAGATAAGATATAGTGGCATATATAGATCGGGCTTAGTTGTCTTCTTGATTTAGTCTGAGTGGGAGCCCACAGTGTCGGACCTTGCACATAGAAAGATTATGCCAATCACCTCCACACAAAGAGGTTGACAGCTTTTAAACTGAAAAAAAGATGGTGGTATCTGATCAGTATTCAATACAAAGCCCTAAGTTTAGGTATGGGGACTGGAATCAGGAGAGAACCCGTAATTTTTTAGTTATAACATTCTAATTGGCTCTTTCACAGGGTCACACAACTATAATGTACAGAAAAGGCTTGTTTTTGTTGAGTGAAATCTGCCTTCAGAGACTCAGTTTCTCTGTATGACAAAAGACACGAAACCACTGAAAATGAACTGATATGCTGCCAATGCAACATTGCTCTGATTGACTGAGAATCTATAAATAAGTGTTGTGGTTGAGATATGAAAATGCTTGCAAAGTGTTTTATTACACCATTATGCCCAGGGCATCAGTGTGACCCAGATACAGTCAATACATCACAGAACTCGCCATGCAAAAATACCTTAGCTAACAGGCACACACACCCCTTTGAAATGCATATAAATCTCTCTCTGTCCTCACAAATTCACACTGACAAAGTTTTTACACAGATTCAAGAAACAGCTTTGAGACAAACATGACCAGGTTTTAAAATAAGTGTTGATTATCGTAAATATGGGCCAAAATATATGGCTTTCTGATTTCTGCAGGCGAGTCAAATGTAGCAGACAAAATTTGATTTCATCATCACGTGTGAATAAACAGCTCTTACTAAAAGGCAAAGCTGCAGAGGAGAAAACTTCAAAGTAGCATGCTTCAAGCAGCCCAGACTTATCTGGCATGTCACACTTCATAAGAAATGCATGCAGTGTCTTTCTTGCGACCCAGTGATGTGAAGGCGGTTCCTGCAGGCCCATGTTCTTGAATGAAAATAATTGTGGCAGGCATGGAAGGAACTAGAGAGTGAAGGCTAGCGCAACTCGTCAGAGAGGCCGCCAGTGCAACTCTGTGTTCTCTACATACACAGGAGTCACCAGGTCACATTAATTGTTGATCGTTGATCTTAAGATGTTTTGCATTTTAGAAGAAATTTTTAAGAAATTCATAATTCACAATGCAAACTTTGAAAGCTAAATCAAAGTGTGCTTCCAATATGACGACTAATAGTCTAAAGCCAGGCATGCAGCTCTGTCAGCTAAACTAGCTAAATGCTAACATCAGCATGGTAACATGTACACAATGATAACGTGACGTATAGCAGGTATAATGTTTACTAAATTATCATGCTAACATTTGCTGATAGCACCATACAAAGTGAAGCTGAAGCTGATGGTAATGTCTTTAGTTTTGCAGGTATTTAGTCATTAACCAAAGCTTAAAAAATTCACATGTTGACTACATGATGGCGTTCACCAAAGTGATTACAATTCATCCTGAGATGAACATGAATGTATGAACCAAAGTCCATTGTAATCCATCCAACATTTCAGTACATTACACTTAGAATGTCAAATGTCAACCGCATTGTGGTACAATGCTCAAAGTCAGGGGACCATCAAAGTCATTAGGAATCATCATCTGGGAACCATGTATATCTGCCAAATGTTGTACTTATTAATTTGATAGTTGTTGAGATCTTTCAGTCTAAACCAAAGTGGCTGGCATGGTTAAAATAATTTACATAAGAATTATAGTTCATGGACAACTAATAATGACTGACCTTAAATTATGTGTTTGGTGATATATTTTTCTTCAAACACATACAGACCAACAATAAATTGACCCAACTAACTAGTATTGTGTGTGTATCCAAAGCCTGATATATGTTATTCCTTTGTGCTATAGTGCCCCATTGTTGTCCAAAAACAGACCAATGAGCCACACTGTTGGTTCTTAATTACCATAAACACACACACACTGTAATTTATTTTGAGTCAATCCCACATACACCGTCCAAATACTCATGGAGCCCTGGCTACCCTGGCTCCAGACCTCTGATTTTTTTAGCAATTCAGATTGGTCTGTTGTGCTTATCGTCAGTCATTTCCCTGGTTATAAAAAAGGCTGAGCCAATCAGAGCTCTATAGGTGAGATTAGGAATGGGGACGTAATTTTCCTGTGCCACAACCAGAAATATATCGACACTGTTAATATGGCTGAGATGAATACATCTGTAAAGGTTGTTGTAAGAAAACCTGTAGAAATGGCGACTGCATCTTCCATGTTCCAATTTGAACACATTCTCAGACACTTAAGTAAATTACAAGGTAATTAAGTCTGATTTATAAGGCTACAAATTAGTATAGTTCAACCACTGAAATTTGTCTCCAACAAATCCTCTGACAAATCCTAACATTTGCTAAAAACTACAGTGTCCAGCAGTTTTTGGAAATTGCTAAACCTTTTTTAAATGTAATCATATATTTGAAATATATGTAAATATTTATCTCTTCAGTAAGAACCAATGGGCTTTGGGACTGAAAGCAACAAACCAGATAAGCCAGAAAGCATTAGGAGACGGACTAATGAGCACATGTCACGCTCTACTAAACATCAATTCAACCGACATTTGACCGCATTCATATGAGGTTTCATCTGTGGTTGTCACCAGAGAGTCAAGAGTGCAACTGTAGTGCTATACATATCCCTAGTAACCACAGACATTCTCTGAGTTACCAACCATACCTGTACAATCTGATGCTATCAAAATCAAAAGCTCTGCAATGTGTCCTTTTCAAACTTGGGACAAATGACGAATCAACAGTGAAGTGACTCAAAAGTGTCTCAGCTCCTTATCCTTAGAGATGCTCAGAGCCCTGGATTTGAATAACTGGCAAGTGGGAACTATCTGTTTGAATTAAAAGTTTATATGGAATCTTTTGATGTTTTTTCTATCTGCCAGGGCTCATCATTGTAATTGCTATGACTCCAAGTTGATTACACTGGCTATCCCCTGCAAAAGAGCAAGCTACACCTTTCAAGCCTACAAGGGGCAAGTGGCCTTTATTTGTTCAACGCTGGTATAAATAAATAAAGGCTGGTGGCTGATAAAGGCCACGCAAAAAACACAGTGTGGTGGAAACACTTGAACTATAATGACTCACATATTAATGTACATTTCCATAGCACTAGTTCCATCAGTTCAACAACAGAATCATGTCATACTCACCACTCATCAAGCATCAAAGCTTCAGTATAGATTGCATGTATATACTGTATATACAGTATATCTGTATATACAAAGCTATGTCCATGCTAACAAAGTAAGCTGTAATTGTTTTTGTCTCAAAGGAACACCAGGCCAATGTGTTGTGCTGCAGCTCTCTCTCTCTCTGGAGGAGCCTGTTTCCTGGTGACTAGTGGGCAGATAATTACAAAGTAGACCAAGACTCTCTCTAGGGTAGTTAGTGTTTCAATTAATGATACATCTCAACAAAGCATTCCTGGCTTGCTTAGCTGTTTACCTCGTCACAATATCTCAAATGCACTGCATACAAGCATCATTCAGTGCCAGTGGCTTGTTTTAGACATTGTGCTGCACCAGACCTGAGGAGATGACAGCATCTTACAATTTTGACAACATGCCAATCTGCCAGTTAGAGATGCTTTAGTTGAAAACCCAAGATTAACATCTGCATGGGTGATGTAGGTTCCATGGTTTCCAAAAAACATACTCATGCATTTTGCTCAGCCTATAATGGAACATACAGGATACGATATGTTTCTATTTTCATGACCTTGCAATGCATTTTGCTTATTAGTTTGGCATTTACATGCCTAGCACAGAGCACATGACATACAGGTGGGAGGAGAGATGCAACCAGATGGGAGATCTATGCAGATAAGGTATGTTTTAATACTGGGTTTTTGATGTTGCACTGAAAATAGACATGCAATGGTAATGGTTTTCAGTGTCAACACCTGGTTGTCTGATTCCATGTGCCTGTTGCCTTGCTGTTTTACCTCTGCTGTTTTTTTCCTGGAGTTTTGGTAACCCAAACCTGGATCTCCTGTCTATACGTTTCATTACCTTTAAATAAATAATTTATCTGCACCAGTCCATCTTGACCAAAGTGGTGGGCTGACCGTGCCAATCCTTTTTGAAATGAACAAACAGCCCAGGCTCAAATGCATGTTTTGATCGTGATCGTCAGTTAATATCAATATCAAAACTGACAATTAATTTGCTCAGAGAGAAGCTTTAACACAGGCTGGGTGCCGCTGTAAATGTATATCTACATTGATTGTTTCCTGAAATGTTTTTCCTTTTTTTGTTTAAGTAAAGTTTGCACAATGTGACATTCCAAATAGAATAAGATGATGGGACAACTGACGATTGACGAATCAACAGCCAAGATGACTCAAAAGTGTCTCAGCTAAACAGGAGAACTTCAAAGGAGAAAAATTCACTACATGGTAACTGATGGCATTTGAGACGGTTAAAACAATCATATTGTGGAGGACACAATTTAACAAGCTTGTAGTGATCCTTAGTTTGTATCCAAGATTCAGTTAAAAACATGATATTTAAGTTGGCAGATAAAATTAAAGTTTTACTGGTAAGCAAGCTCATTGAGCTGAAAACTATAATTGATGGAGAGGCAGTGGCTGTTGGTGGGACAGTGGTACAGATTGTGTACTAAAAATAGTTTTTGTTAATCTGTTTAGCAGAGCAAAGTTGACAAGGAACCTTATTTGTTAAAAATTGTTAATAGGTAAATGAACTGGTGAAGGTGTTGGGGACAAGGAAGGACAGTAGGGTGTCCTAACACCCGGTAGATTGAGATGGAACCACAGAAGACGAAGAGTGGGTTTCCAATGGGTAGGAATCCATTTTTCCACCTGTGGATGTTACCCTCCAGTTGTGAGTAAACCAGATTACAGTTCTCACACACAGCCATGATTGTTGTTGTAGCAACTAATGTAGCATTGCTCGCTAGTTGTCCTACAGTCAACCAAGAAATGTAAAGAAAGGTCAGCAAAATGTTTCAACATTTGGATCACCATCGAGCCCCCCTCAGGTTGAATTGACAGTAGTAGTAGAAGTAGTAATAGTAGTAGCAGCAGCAGCAGAGTACTGATCTGCTTCAGTCTTCAATCCATAATAAAAGTTAAAGTGGGAAATTACAGATCATGAAAGAAAAATCTTTATAATAAATTTAGAGAGTTTATGGTTCTATAATTAAAACAGATTCAAATAAATAAATGCAAGTAAAATAATAAACTTAGGAGTGATGTGCTTTAGTTGAATCTGTCTTCACTCTGGTATGAAGCTCCAGTGATTGTTGTGATGTATCAGATGAGTCCCATCAGCTGCAGCATGTAATCAATAACTGATATCTGGTAAAAGTCTTCCGTGAATGCTGAACTTGTGTATCATGGCTACTCAGATCTCTTCCTCCTTGATCCTCGCTCCTCAGAGCAGAAATAAGAGCTTTGAGACGGCTTTCGAGATGGCGGACCAGAACAACTACCAGTTCAAGTGAGGAGCAAGGAAATATCAAATAAAAGACTGCGAGACATGGCTGGCGTCCTAACTCAAAAGAAGACTCAGAATAAGGTGGCTCACAAAGAATCAGTTTCAGTCAAAGGTTAACAAGAGTTCACATATCAGCTGCTTTTTTTGCTACAGCCATGGAGGGACAAATTTGTGAGTGTACACACCTGATCCATACAGCTGAATGTTGTTAATGACTCACATTAGAGTGAGTAGGTGTAACAATTACTGAAAATAATCAGCTCAAGTTAATAGATCAATTTAAAAAGATGGTTCAATTACAAAGATTTGAGAACGTGATTTCTCTAACGATCTGATTTAAAATTTGGTTGTTTATTTGTCATGGAACTTCAAATGCTGAGAGCAATCACACGTCATACATTTTAATCCCATTATTTTCATACATCTTTCCATCTACATTCTAAACTGCTTATCCTATACAGCAGCGAACCCCAATTGGCGGCCCGAAAGCAAAATGTCTGGCCTGCGTCGACCCACTGACAATGCACCTGGTCATAACAAATAAAGTGTGCGCTGCTCTACGTTTATTGACCTCATCCCACCTGACCTCTGCCACAGAACGCACGTAAACGTATGACGTACTGCGTGCTCTCTATGGTCTCTGTCTAGCTAAGCTGCCTGTCATGTAAGCAAATAATTACCAGTAAGTCTTTGATCACCAATAACTGCCCTGAATCAATAACAACATGGCCTGCATGAACCAGTCGACCAGGATAACCGTAAATTCAATCCTGCCTGGACTGATGAGTTTTGTTTTACCGGATCACGCCGATGCTAAGCTGACATGCTTGATATTCATGCAGACCGTAGCTGTCTGCATAGCAGATCATCTAAAGCAGCACTTCAACACAATGCATGCTGCCAGTTTTAATGCTAACTATCCTGCAAAATCAGACCAGCGCAAACAAAAAACAGCAAATATGAAAGCATTATACAAACACTCTGTGTACTATGCGTAAATCAACATCGGCACAAGAGAGCGCTACAGCTGCATCATTGCGTGTTTCATGGAACCTTGCTAAAGCTAAGAAGTCGTTTGCTGATGCTGAGTTGATTAAAACCTGTGCAATTGATTGATTGAGTTTACTCACCGACTTTTCCCCAATGAAAACAGAGGCCATATTACTAGCCATAGACTCGACCTGTGACCGAACCGATATCTGTTTGCCAGTTCTATCACCATTAATGTTATTAATTGTATGCAGAAATATGTCAGGCCGTTGTAGAAAAGTTAACACAGTGGTCTTTGCCCCAGGATGCTCCTTTGCTGCTGTGTGCCACTTGTTGTAGTGCTCTCAGTCATGTTAGTTGCTGTTGTTAGAGCTCTGTGTTGGCAGAGAGACACTGATAAATGAAAATGCTTTTGATTTGAGTCAGATATAAAAAGGTGTGTATATTCCAGGATGTTTATTTG
>JAVQJL010070139.1:0-22036 GCA_036024295.1 Nannoperca obscura
CCCCCCCCCCCCCCCCCCCCCCCCCCCCCCCCCCCCCCCCCCCCCCCCCCCCCCCCCCCCCCCCCCCCCCCCCCCCCCCCCCCCCCCCCCCCCCAGATGCATTCATCTACATATGTGTCTGTACAAAAGGTTTTTGTCCTGATTTGATTCCTCTTTGTGTACACATTAGTGCAGTTGTTTCTCATATGTAAAGCCCAAATTTAAACGTGTACACACACACACACACACTCACACTCATTCTCCAAGCCCCCACACCACAACAGACTGCGACACCTCCTAATTGGGATGGATGGATTTCATTACGGAGCACCAAGAGAGAGTGAGAACAGTGATGGAGGGAGGGGAGGGGGAAAAAACATGATGTGCTACAATAACAAACATTACAGAGAGCTGCAGTCCTCAGCTCCCTGCTTCACACACACACACACGTCCATATGACGTACATATGTTTACAACATGGCCTTAAGTTGCCGACCTCTGCCTCTGTCTCACGTTTTATCTCACTTTCAAATGCACCATTGGCCCCCAGGGGTCGACCAATGACTAACTGTAACTCTTTGAATCCCCCCCACCCCCCCATGTCACCTCGCTAAGGGCACCACCTCGCTTCACCACAAATCCCCGCTGCTGATGCTGCCTTTGCGCTGACTCAGTGTGCTAATGACACAGACAAAGCCGTGAGAGCGATCATCAAAGGCACAGGACAGCCTGCCGATGCGTTGCCATTTGGTCACCATTAAAGTGTTTATGTAGATTCTCTTTCTTTTTGAAACAATTTCTGTCACAAGCGTCACATCAAGCTGGTTGCTTCAGTGGAGTAAGTGCGAGGGAACGTTTGATGCCAAACCACAAGCCCAGAAAGGAAAATTATGGACAAACACTGCGACAATGTTGTTTTTGTGCTTGTTTAGTATAGATGATAAATGTATGGACTTCTGTGTCAAGTCCATTCATGCTTAGAATAAAGTAGGTCAGTACTGTGCCTGTTGTGAATTCCTCATGCTCTTCAACTGATGCAGTGACTGTCAGCAGGGCCAGAGCCAGGACTGTAAACACAGTGCGGTCATGAGTCCCCCCCCAAACATACCCCCACTTTACACTGTCACAAGTTATGTCCCGGGGGAGAGATGCTGAAGCCTTTACTTATTATCCTGCCTAAAAGTAGTCATATTTAACATAGCGATTAATTCAATTCATAAAATACCCAACATGTGTAAGTTATTAATTGTAGAAAAGCCCAAAGCAAAGTTCAAACAACAAAAACATGACCAAACAATCACAGATTGTTTTTGGAGGCTAAAAACACAATTTAATAGAAAGCACAAATATAATGCCTCAGATCTTAGAATAAAGCTACAATATTTGGATTTTAATGAGAGGCCTTTTGTTGCCCTGTGTGTTGTTGGTCAGTTACCTACAGGGCGTATTTAACAAGCCATTCATCTATTTCATGTAAAAGTAATTTATCCAGCAGGCCTGGCTTTGGAGGGATGGACACAATATGCACAATGTATGTTTAAAGTATCTGGGTATTGGCAACTTGGATTGTTGAGCTTAAATCATTCCAGTACATTATAGTTTATGAGAAAGTGTTAGCATGGAGCTAAGCATTGACCACAGCTAATGGTCTACAGGGGACACATGATTTGAGTTATATGGTTGTATTACTGATTGTCAATAAAAATGTCATATTTTCTATGTTTTATGGCACTGGTTGACCATTAGTAGCAGTGAAATAAGTAGTCAATGCTTAATAAAAGTTAATAATAGTTCACGTCAAAAAGCCTCCACATCCTAAATTATCTCGTCCATCCTTCTCAGTGGATTGTTAGCAAGAGTTTGGGCTGTTTTAGCAAGTTGTGCATAGTGTGTAGTAAGTATACATTTTGTGGAGGTGTGTGTGTGTGTGTGTGTGTGTGTGTGTGTGAGCCCATGACCCGTGTCAATGTGTGTGGCGAGTAAATAGCACAAAGCATTTGGTCATAAGAGCAAGAGAAAAGATTTAGGTCGCTAAAGCCTGCTCCAAAATCCCCTCCACACACTTATACTGTGCGCACACACACACACACAGTCAGATTAGAGTCCATGGCATAAGTGGCTAATGTAACAGAGGCAGTTGGATCCGGCTTGGGCTTGTTTCCTGCTTTGTTAGACGTTGGAGTGTGATAAGCCAGAGTTTGGACCGCTCGGAGAGGGACGGTCCTCTGCTGTTTCATCCCCTCAGTTGTGGATTAACTCTCTCCTGCCACCCGGGCACTAAATCCACCAAGCCAGTATTATTGGGTTTATAATTTTGGACCTACGCTGACCTCCCAGTAGGTAATATCTGAAGACATAAACATTTAGAGGGCAGTTCCCTCTGCGTTAGTCATGATATAATTGAATCCTGATAATTAGGGATGTTCTAATCACGTTTTCTTCAGCTCCAATGTAGATTTGAACCAGTGAATGTTGAACTTCTGCCAATACTGAATTCCACTGCAATATCTGCATTGTGTACATTCTATGACAAAGCTGCAGAGCTCCCACTACGTTAACAATGGTGAAGCCAGGCACATTTACATAGGTGACATCTGAACAGCTGCGCATTAGGATTATGGATTTAGGATTATGTTATATGTAAGTATGTGGATGTGTGGGGAAATATGGCGTGTGGGTCCGAGAGGACTGAGGAGTCGGGTTCTATAGTGGCTGAGAGCATTAGGCCCAGGTGCTCCCAATCAGTCCAAGTGGACGGCCACGCCTGCCACTTACATGAAAATACAAGAGAAGAGCAAACAAGACGCAGCCAACGAGCCAGAGGGCCATCGCAACACACATACGCAAGCCTCTGTACTGCTCTTTCAGACCTGCAGAGTTAGAACGTAACCTGAACCACCTGCTGGAAGCAACCCAGAAATACAGGGTTACTGTAGGTAGGAGACAGACAATCGGCTGCAGTTCCTCATGCTTGAGAGCCAAAAGTGACAAAATGAATTGAGGGCAAACCATAGTCTGGGCCGATGCTCATCTCATATTCAGCTATTTGTTTGTGTGTCCTCAACTGGTATGTTTCTGAGACATGTTGACCTCTTTCTGTCTTCAGAAACTGTGAAACTAAAAATGTGAATGAGCCGTCCTCAACATGAAATAGTAGTTAATTTCCAAATGTATACAACTAAAGTAGTTTTGCTTGTAATGTGTGTTAGACATCACTGCTGCTGGTGTCTGCATTGCTCAGCAACCATAACGTGTGTGTGTGTACAACCTGCTGTCTGCTCAGTCTGGTGTGTAATAAGCTGGTAACACAAGAAGAGCTTCTATCAACATAAAGAGCCTAAAGAGTATGATCTGTGATTGTCTGTACAAATCTCACCCTTATCCAAACTACCACATTACACACACACACAAAAGCATGCATGCACACAAAAAACACACATTCATCCATAGTCATAGTGTACACATAGATATATGTACACATACAGACATACATTCATACAATGTGACTGTGTGTGTGTGTGTGTGTCAGTGTTGTAAATTGAGACCACGTTTCTTTCCAGGAGCAAACAGGAGAAGCTGCCAACATGACTTGTGAGAGTATTATAGGATGTACAGTGTTAGGTTGCAACATCACATGCAAGCTTCTCATACCAACCCACTGTGAACTGTGTTCACTGTCAAAATGCCAACGTATCTTATGTTCTTTGCCATAAATAACTAATTTACATTTACTCAAGCACTGCAATCACAGTAAAACAAAGATAACATGCAAACACACAAACCCTTTGCTAATGCACACAGATTCTTTGGTAGAATCCCCAGATAATGTGGGGTCTCACAAAAGCAAAGAAAGCAACTTTTAAATGTGTGTATGATATTCAGAGCTGGCCTCACAATTCCTCGTCAATATAAATAATTTTAGTGTCATTGAGCCACTACTTTTTTACTCACACTACAAAGATGTTCAGGAGGTTTCTCTGAAGGATCTCTCCATATCCAAAGATGCATGGGAATTCGAGGATTATTACATGGTACAGGCACAGGATTATAGGGTTGGGCAAAGTGAACAGGCTTCATCTTCATATGCTTTGAGAGAAACCATCTGCTACAGTGGCATTTTCGTAACATGAGTCAGTGAGGAGGTTCAGGTCATATCCCACCATGGAGGTTCCTTTCCCTTTCTTCTGACCCGAGTCTCATCTTTCTCTGATCTCCGTATGCCTTGGCAAGATCCTCAAAGCTTCCCCTGGCACAGAGTTGCTATCTCCTCTATTCCTGGGATGAAAAGGAAAAACCTCTCACCCAGCGAGCATCCTGGAAAGCTCGGGAAAAGCTCCTCTTCTCGTTTCTTGCCTTTGAAGTGCTCACTTCCTGTCTACAGCGTACATCAAGTTGAAGAGGCACAGAAATGATATAAGACAATGTAAAAATGCTGGTCAATGGGCTCTTTCATTCAGCGCGTTTGAACACAAACATACGGCAAGCTTTTTACATCTTTGTGACAACGCATCCCAGTGGTCAAAGAGCTCTTTCAACTGAGAGGTATTTACCTTGTTGTAGCTGTCTAAGAAGAAGACACTGTACAAACAACACTTATTTTTGACAATACAAAAAAGACGTGGTTACTTTGCAAGTTGGGGCAAGTGCTAAAGTGTTGACGGGACTGATCAATCAAGCCAGGTACATATAAGTCCTTTACCATGTAGGGTAGATCAAAATGCATCTTCAGTTGTTCATAACCAGTGCATTGTAGCTGTTTCCCTATTACATTTTGTTTTTTCTTTTACCATTCCAATACAAAGTGGTCTCTTTGAATTAGCCTTAACTTACCACAGCAGATGCAGTCCTGACATGGCTCTTGGAGAACATTTGTGAAAATAATGTGTATGTGTAATAATAATCTGTAAAGTATAGAGGACAATACCATTGAGCCATTTTGGGTTTCTCATTTAATTTCATGTAGTCGGAGGCCTCTGATACCAAAACTGTATAAAGGTGCAACCACAGCTGTCAACTTGGGATTGACCAATAGTTGTTTGTTTGTTTGTTTTTGGCAGGCAATGTGTTCAAAAGAGAACATACTGATGTTAAATTAGGGTTGACTAAATCACTGCAGTAAACATTTTTCAGCCTAAAATATTTAGTCAATCGTATTCCTCAGACGGAGGTAACATACATCTTTGTTCAGGAAATGTCATGAGAGTATATGTATAAAGGTAAAACATTAGCAAAATGAAAATAAGGGTGGGTTTTGTTGTGTAATAGACTGGGTTCAGCCAAAGCAGAGCAAAAATAGAAACATAATGGGATCCACCGGTGTTACACAACTGGTTCTGGGTAAGGGACTCTTGACATTAAGTTCTGTAAGGCTGCCACATCCACTGTGTTTTGCTGCTATTGAGTTTGACGTCAGAGGGGGGAAAGTGAGGAGGGGGGAGAGAAAAAAAGACTCGTATTTCTCCGAGATCCAGTTCCAATAGAGAAAACCAATAAGAGCATGAAACAAGATACCGCCTCTCTCAATTTTCTCTTCCTGTCTGTCACTCTGTCTTGTCATGTGTTTGTATGAGCTACTGGATGTGTGTCTGAGTGCGCGCATGTCGTGTGGGTGTGTGCACGTTTTACAAAAAAAAAAAAAGAATACAGGTTTAAGTTGACAGAGATTTGTATTAATTGGACTCTTGCAGTTTTGTCACAAATCTACTAGCAATGCCTGATTCCAGCTTGTATGCTGTAGGCTACTGTATTATGTGTATGAAAGTAATTATCAGTCACAAGTGCATGCACGCACACACACACTATCTCAGTCAAAGGTATTAGACTCCCCTCCTACAGATAGTTGTCAAGGACAGTAGCCAAGGCTATAGACAGCTATTCTTCTGATCAAGCACAGCAGTGTCAAAGCTTATATAATAGCCTATATTGTTACAAGACACCACTCAGTTGCACTGCATGTCTGTATACAATAATTATTAACTTTATAAATGTGGCTCTTTGCTTATGGATGTTGTCATGGCAGCAAGCAGGTGTAACAATGAGGGGAAAAACCCACTTGATCTCACTGGACACACATGTGTGCATGCACCAAATACTGTTCCATGGACCCCTACGAGTCCATAAACTCTTCAGGCGCAGAGTCACCCTGCTTATCCTTTCCTTGTGTACATAGGCAGAACCAGCGAGTTCCTAGCCTGTGAAGTCATATGGACATTGAGATTACAGGCCCCCAAAGGCTCACCAACAGCTAATATCACACACAGTTTGAGTTGGGGATTTGACTTGGTCACTCTTATGTTTTTGTGTGTTTGATAAAGAAAAGAAGAGAAGGAGTGATGTTTGGTAAAGAAAGCAGAGAGAGGAGCTATGTAAAAAATAAAAACTTCCATCAATGCCTTCACCATATTGGCCCAAATAGTCCAACCCGTCCAATGCAATGGTCTTAGAGAAACATGTAATAATCATGTTTACTTTAGCTCCAAGACCTGGAACTGAGATGGAGGTTTTAATTTACTCCCATTGCCCGCCATTTGCCTCCTCTCCGCTCTCCTCCCCCTCAGCCCAAAGCCATTATGGTTAGATGAAAATGTGCTTGTTACACAACCCCCCCGCCCGCCAACCATCACCCCTACCCTGCAACAAGACATATTTGTCCATCGTAAAATGCCGCATTAATAACCCATCACACGTAGCTTCCCCAATGCTGTATATTTATCTTAGCCTTTGCCTAGCATGCAAGCAAAACAAACACGCCACTGCGGTCGATCAGGCGGCGCAAGAGAATGGAGAATGCGGCCTCGGGTATGTTCGATATGCCATGAGCGGTTTGTTTTGAGTTGCAAGATAGGAGCGGTGAAGTGAAGCGCTGGAGGAAAAGTCTGCCAGAGTGACTTGATGGATTTCTTACCAGAAGCCTTAGTGGGCTTTTTTTGGGGTCAAATAGAATTGGACTTATCTCTATATGTAACTAATGGGGCCTGAGTATTTAAATTCTTTAGGCCTGGTTCCCGCCATCAAATTCAAATAATTCTCCCATCTCTACATTCATCATACGAATTGGTGAAATTAAAGCACTCAGCATTTGTACTTTCTGAGCAAGCAATGACATCACCCTTGTTTTGTAATCTTGTCAAGTGGATAGAAATAACTGTGGTTTCACGGAGGGTAACCAATATACCACAGTTATTTCTTTGGCTATTATTTGTCAAACACTTTTGAAAATGCAAGATAAACTTTTTTGATTCGAATAATCCAAAATACCCAATATACAGTAGGATAACAAATTGTTGCAAAAAAATTAGCTGATACATATACGACAAAAACATAATATTGATTGCCAAGAAAGTGTAGGAAATGGCATTAATCCATGTTTCATCAAGTCCCATCTGAGTAAACAAAGATCTGGGCATATTCATCTCCTCCTTAGCTTTCCAAATTATGCAAAGGTCACTCTTCTTTTGATTGTTACTGTATATATTGTCTGTGCATCTCTTAGGCTTTTCACACCGCACTTAGCCTAAGGGAGGCTAAGGAAGCTGTTCGACCCAGGCTAAGAAAGCTTTCACACAAGCACAATCCTGGTACATTCTAAGTGGGCTAACCCCAGCTCTAGCCTAGGGCTTGCTGGCCCTGCTCTGGGGCAAGATTAGCCCAAAGGTTTTAGGGTTATCCCCTAAAAATTGATTAAACACAGGGACTAAAAGTTGCTAGTGGCTAAGGATAAGGATAACCATAGTTGTGTTGTCATTTGTCAAAAGTCTGATTAGGGCCACTTCTCTCATTTCCAATAGTGAATAAAGTGACCATTGGTCCAAACCCGCCGTGCATATTCTGCTCTGTCCCATCGGGAGTCTTTAAGGGAATGAAGAGCATTCCGCATGCTCCATCACCACGTAAAAGTTTCCCTGCTGTTCTGGGATTCAAACTGGCAACCTCCTGGTCACAAACTTCTTCTCTCCACGTCTCCAACATACCATTGCCTCATATTTTCATTTGGTGGGTGATAGTCCACCAACACTGTGGTGCAAGGAGGTTGGAATACTAACATATCATTACTAGTCCATTGGGAAAGACTTTTGAGATTAATGATCGTTTCAGTCAATACAGGGAGTTATGGCTGCTTTCGTTGTCGTGGTAACAAGCTACAGTTGAGCGTAGGTGGATAAACAGTGTGGTTAGTGTTTTGGATATGTGCTCCCACTGTGGATCCCACGTTGTGTGTGTGTGTGTGTGTGTGTGTGTGTGTGTGTGTGTGTGTGGTGAATTTGTATGTGTTAAGTGCATGCACAAATAAGCAGAATGAGTTAAGTGTATTTCACCTGTTAACGTGTCCTGATCCAACACACCATGTGCAGTAAGTCTCCCACAAAGGACACAAGGAATAGAAACCTGCCAAAATAAGTTGTTGTTGTGCGATAACATGACTAAAAACATCTAACACAAAGGCACACATGTAAACCCCAATCTGTAGAGCTGGAGAAAATAATTACTGTGTGAAAACTGTGTTGCATATTGCTATGTGACGGTCTAAAGTACCTACAGAATTTATTCTGTACCTACAAATGATTCATAACCAATGTTTCCTTTGCGAAATCATTAAAAAACAGCTGCAACTGTGGCATTGCTCTCCTAACCAAACTTGCACCACAAGCTGTGTACTGTATGAAATAAACACGTCATAACTCAACCACAGTCCAAACACTTTGCTCAGATTGCTGCAAGTATTAATGATTCACCAAAGCATATATTGATTACTTGGTTACTGTTTATTTGGCTTGTTTTTGATGATTCATGATATCAGATACTTTTACTTGCACTCAGTTCGATTTGCTCATGAACATTAAAGGGCTCTGCATAGCCAACATGTGTTTTTTAAATAAACCTGACCTCACCTAAACCACGACCTCACCTCACCAATCTTAAAGGCACATGTTCCACTATCCTAAAAAGAGGGGAAAAAAAGTCTAATCAGGCAATTAAGTACAGACACCTGTGTGGGCGGAGCATCGGCGAGTAACATACTGGAGTAATGTACACATCAGTACAGTGCTTGACTGAATGCACTATTACTTTTCATCTATGTGTAAATATGACAGTTGTACATTACATATAGGCAAATCTTTAAAGAATCTATGAGGAGATTCACAGCTTGCAATGCGTTGTACTATAAAGTTCTGAAACCTGCCAGTTTACACCAATGTGACTACATCGTTTCAAGAGCCAAGACAGGCAACGTCTAAGCCACAAGCGACTCGACAAGCTAAGTCGCAGGCGACACCATCAGCACTTTTCATCCCATCAACTACAAAATGTGTACTTTACAATACTGTCGACATACTATAGCATTATTTTTTGCACATTGTCATTATGTGGTAAGTTGCAAGCAGGAACTGTTTTGGGCTGTTGTGTGATTCTGACATTTGAGATTCGAGTTAGCTGTCAAATTTACATGAGCCCTTTCACAACATCCGTTGTTGGCTGTTGTCTTTTTATTTTTCCAACAACTCATCAATGCCGTGCTTTTTTAGCAGCCAACTCGTCCTTGAATGCACCAGCAAAGAGCGTCAGCTTGCCAATGAATTAAATATAGAATTTTGACAAAAAGCTAAAGGCTGCATTTCTACTGTGATGGACAACTTAACAACCAAGTGTAAATCACTGCATGTTAACTTTTTTTTATAAACCTATTGTGAAAGAAATGGAAACCAATTGCCAAACCTAATACACACTCCTCAGTGGAAACTGTGGGGGGATTTATTCCTATTTGACATACTGTACAAATAGGAATAAACAATGGAAATGTGATGTTTAGCAGTTTTAAATGACAAGTGAAACAATTAGAATAGATGGGAGCTTAGGATAAGAGTTCCCTCACAATATTTATTTGTAATGGCTACTAAATTACTGAAAGACAAGTGAATGCTTTTCTCATTTATTTTTCCTAAACCTTCTTGTGTACTCACAATTAATGGCAGGCGCTCACTGCTTAGTGCTGAAGGTTTTGAATCCCAGCTGGGGCAGGGCCTTCTTGTGGGGAGTTGCATATTCTCCCTGTTATTGTGTGGTTTCCTCCCGGTGCAAAACATGTATGTTAGGTACACACAGGCTGAACAGTGTGCCATGTGTGAAAAGTGACCCTTTAAAACATTTAATAAATATCCATTTTGTAATTTTCTTTTTTTTTTTGCCTAAAAATGTCTTCATAATCCTTTTAAAATCAGCGGTAATTGGCTTGCAACACAGTATACACTGGGAAATTTTTACAACACTACAGTAAATGAAGTGGTGATTTAAGGCTAAATCTTCTTAAATGGAGGAAAAAAATATATTTTTTCTCCCTTGGGGGAGGAAAACTGTCCCTAAAAAAACACTATGGTGCCAAAAATCCAGAGTTGAGTCCATGTTAAACTTGGTTTGTCCATCATTTGTTGCTGGAAATATCACTAATAGGCTTTGAGTGCACATAAACAACCCCCAAAAGTGGCAAATGGACTGGAAAAACATGTTTTTAGCCTTTTGATTGATGATACAATTATGTGTTTTTAATAGTTTTGATTGGGATACAACAAAAAAGTCATTAATGTTGCAGAAACAGGCCTGTCCACACTTGTCCACGACCTCTGAGAGAAAACAGAGATGATAAAAAGAAGAGGAGGGAAAAGTAGCGACCCACTGAAACAAAAAATAGTTGATAGATGCTTAAACTACAGGTACAATGAGAATACAAATTAACAAAATAAGACGTGATGAAAACCACGTCTGGCATTCTTTCTATCTCTCAGTATCTTGCTCCTTCTCTTTTCTCCCCCTCATTCCCTCCGGTTCTCTGTTCGGTGCCATCATAAACAGCGCTAATGCTAACAGAGTAGCCCAGAGGCTTGCCTGCAGGGTCTGTCACCATGGCAACGTGGCCAAACACAGAGCCCTGACAAAACCGCTAATATATAGCAGGGAAGGCTTTTCAGCTGCTGGGCTGTAGTGTGCACACACACACACACACACACACACACACACACTTCTGAGCCAGCCTGTCAAACAGACAACAGAGACACAAAGAAAGAGGGCAAGTGACCGAATTTGAAGGCATGCTGTGTATCGGTTTGTGTTTTAGTGAGATGGAGAGACAGGTAGAGAGAGACAGAGAGAGAGAGACAGTGTACACAGTATGTTTCAAATTCCAAGTGCCTGTGCATTTTCTTGTGTACAACTTGTCCATATGTGCGTGTGTGTGTGTGTGTGCATCCATGTGGTTCCATTTAACCCTTTCCTTTGAGTGTGACACCATTTAACCTGTGGGCCGCTGCAGTGAGACTCCAGTTAACACCACATTTCCTGTTCACTGAGCTGCATCTGGATGCAAATGGAAAGAGAGACACACACACACACACACACACACACACACACACACACACACACACACAGATCAGTGTTATTACCCTTGACTCAGCTACATCTGGAGAAGCAAATGCAAGCAAGACCAGCACGCCACTAACGCACTCAAATGTGCCCACACACACTAATAAAAAAATCTATCATTAGTTCACCACTAAATATTGTTATATTGTATTACTTGAGTACATCAATCACTTCGCTTTGTTTTGAAAATGTTTTTTAAATGAGACCACAACATGTTTAAGCTGCACTTGGCATGAATCTTAATGGCAAAATAAACCGTGTCTATGGAAATGTAACAAAGTGTCCCAGCTCTACACGTTACTGTAAGAAACAGTTGATTTGACTTAAACATTAAGCTGTAAGTCACCACAGGAGACTGCCTCTCTGTCGATATGATCATACAGTAGTCGAGGCCCAGCATCGCCTTCGCATCTTCTTCATTTTGTTTAGCATTATTAAATTAGAAGGTGCACAACACTATATACACAACAGATCATACAATTCTCTGCTGCTCAAAATGTACATTGTTCTTCTGTTCTGGTGTGTTTAAGTGTCTGTGTAATTGTTTTCTTCATCACATCACGCCACTGACAGTTGGGAGGAGGCCTGGTGTTTGAGCTGTCAGCGTGAGGCCTATCTGTCTCCACCGTTTCAATGAAACCTTGTCATATTTTCCCCAAAGCCCATCCTCCCTCCATTGCTTCCTCATGCTCTTTTCCACTTTATAACTCTTTTGCCCCTCGTTGACAGGTGCCAGCAGCAAAGTATTACAATAGGTGGCACTTTGCAGCATAATGTCACCGTGTCCGCTGTGGCATCACCGCAGTCCTGGGACTGATGTCGTGGTTGTTGTTGTTGTCAATTGTCATGGCCAAATCACAATAGACCGTTTCATCTGGCATTTAACCAAGATTTACGGGTGTTACAAGTTCAGAAAAACAACTTTTTGATCAACCTAATGAGAGACTAGGAAAGTCCAAAGAAGCATCTAAAGTGGGCCAATCTCCAGTAGGGGACTCTTATACTGGATGTGCAAATGTGAGCATAAGTTGTCCCTGAATAAATAAAGGTTTTGGTTTGTGTTGTCTTTGACAGTAGTCGTTTTTACTGTAAAAATAAGCCTGACTCTGGTGTTTCTGGAACCAGTTTTAGGCGTCACACTTTACAGTCAGGCTTCTTTCCGCCTCAGTGGAAGCTCATCCAAGAGCATGCGATCATATTGTTCAGAGCTCTTTCCAATCAACAACCAAGTGAAATGCAACAGCTCTGCGCACCACCTCACCCCCAACTGTCATTCTCCAACTTTAAAGAGTTTGTTTAGTGGCCTTTGCAGCATCACTTGCGACTACTCATTGATCACTTTAAACAGGCTTGGAGACGGACAGAGTCACAGCTCGTAAAGTTATGCTTTTTGGGTCTGTTTGGCTCAGCGATTATTACCAATGAGATGGCCTAATGCTTGACTGGGAATACTAATTGGGACAATGCAGATGGAGAGACTGGGTGGAAAAGAGAAGAAGGGGTGGAAGAAGGGATGGATCCACAGGGAAGAGGAGGATGGCTGGCTGAGGGGCATAAAAGAGAGACGTGAGAGAGTCTGCTGGACTTGTGGTGGCAGAGTGCTTAATGCTAGCTAACACTCTCAATGACAATGCTAACATTGCTAATGTTTAGAACATAAGACACTTACCATGTGCCACATCTTACTGTTTAACCTGTCAGCATGCTAACATTAGCAATAAGTACAGCTAAGGGCCAATGGGTATGTCATTAGTTTAGTCACTAGATGAAAAGTTTAAGAATTACCAAACTTATTACAATTCATTCTCAGGGGAATATGAATGCCTGTATCAAATGTATGCAATAGTTGTTGGGACCAAGGTGGTGGACCGATACAGCCATGCTGCTAGCTTGGCTAAAGACAGACTGAAAGTAAAATAAATAATCAATGGACTGTATTAGATTTCCTTTCTTTATTTCTCTTTCTTCATGATATTATCACTCTCTGCTATTGTGCTGGCCTGGTTCTTTAGCAAGACGTCTGGTGTTTTTATCACTGTGTGATACCAAGGGCATTCCAAGGACATGCTGTAATCTTCTGCTGGTTCAGAGAAGCAGCCCGGTTCAAAGCGTGGGACCTCCATAATCATGTGAAATGTAGGTGGCATGGATGCATACTGTACTGGGGGGGAATCAAAGTCAGGGGAAAGACATACAAGGAGGCAAAGAGATGCAGATCTGCTGCAAAGTGAGATGAAGACCCATCCACTCGAGATGAAAATGTTTCAGTGAGAAAAATATAAGAAAATGATGATGGTTCCATCCCAGACTAGTGAAGAAAACTTTCTTGTACTTTGGTTTTACACGGTTCCATGATTTTGTTGGCTTTTTCCCTCTGTTGCACCCATTATATTCTTACTTGCTCTGGGTAAGAGCATTAGCTACATCCTTGCAATGTAAATATAAAAGCCTCCACTGTAAATCAACTTGAGCGGCATGCTCACACCATGTCATCGATCACTGTTTCCGTCCCACATATGTTTACCATTGAAAGGTCCCAGAGCTGTAGGCCAAAACATTTGCGTATTTAGCCCGGTCAACTAGGCCCACTGCTCTGAAGATTATCGGAAATAACTGTGCATGATGATTTGATGAAGTTAGTCTTGAAATTAAGTGAGACATCAAGGCAGTAAAACTCAGAGTTTGAAAAAATGAATGGATTTTCTCGGCAATAACTTCCACCCCCTTTACATTTCCAACTGGTTTTATGTCCTTTATTAAAGTCAAGAATGAAAAAAATCCCCAAGCGGAAACTGCATTTGAAGAATCAAATCTTTCGACACCCCAAAAAACTCACACCAGCTAGACTTCAAGTGCAGTTCTTGTTGACGTCAGCTGTAATTCTGTTATTGCTGCGATGAAGTATATTGGCGAATCACTTCTTAAGGAAAACAACTGGGAGTTAGTGAGAAGTTCTCGGAGGAAAAAAGAATGAGAGCTTTTCTGAAGGGCACTCCAAGAAAAGTCTCTTCAGTCATGCTGCAGAGAAAATGCCCACTTTTTCTGTTTCTCCCTCATACATTTTTCTCCCATTTTCGACTTTCATCTCCAATATCTCTCTCACTCTGTCTGTTTTCAGTTTTGCACATTTTCCTTTTGATCTCAATTTACAGAGGACTGTGAAATATGCATATGTGTATAGTTACTGTCTATGTAATACATAGACTAAATAAGCCTCTCAACACTCATTCGTGACAGACTGACAGCTTGTCGGATCAGCAGAGGCCAAAGGTGAAGCCACAAACTCCTCTTTGCAAGCCCGAGAGACGAGGCAACAGCTTCCTGCAAAAAACGTGCAGGGTAAAATTTAATTCCTTAAATTCCTACAGTGGAATATAGGATGTTTGGGTTTGGAATATCGTGTTGAGTGATCTTGAAATGTGCTTCTATAGCGGGGACAAGAATCAAACGCTATATAAACAACAGGTCTTGCTTTTTGCATTTGACTGCAGTCATGGTCACGAGAAAGCAGGAAACGGGGAAGGAGACTTTACGAGTTGTTAGACTTCAGAATAAACCTGAATGACTGCATGCATGCACTGACATGTCCACATACATGTCCTATGCCATGCTTGAAGATGTAGTCATTTATTTGCCTCTTTGCTGACTGTATGATGTAAAATGTGATCAGGCCAATGGGAAAAGTTAAATAGATTGATGTGACATTTTCCTTACAATTCATCACAGGCGAACAAGACTACTTTTATAAATATAAGTAGTATTATTTTCATATCAGTGGGGATTCTGGTGTGTAATGGTATAAATGCAATTTAAGAGGCTTTTCAGTTCTGCCAAGAAACTCTGAGTACTCAGAAACACAGAAAAAACATGACGCTTGGCATAAGAATGTTAAAATTTGAAGATATTGAATATCTGCTAAAAAAACTTTTCATTGGCAACTTTAATTCGACAATAAGGGTGTCAGTCTCTGCCTTCACAAACTCAAATAATTTGAAACTACACAGATCCAGGAAAAATGTGTAAAGAGGACTACAATGGCTGCTGCTGCTGGTCGTTGCATATACGGCCTGTCTGTGACTTGTGCTGTCCGTACAGTGGGCGTAGACCATAATTAGTAATGTATTAACTTGTATGTGAATGAGTGTCTGGATTGTTTTGGGACCGCGCTACGGTTTAGAATGAAATTTCAATGACAGAATAATGACCGAGGGGGAAACCAGCGTGACTCATATTCACCGCTCTATCACCCTCACCGCTCTGCATCACACAGCAATTATTCCCTTTACATCTGAAGGATCTCACGGGCCACTAGTGCGCCCTGCACAAACCACCAATGAAGTTTTTATGGGCTTATTGGGTGAATATAAAGCTGCTCGATTTTGTAAAGATCATGGCTCCATTCAAATGTGTTGACAATGAAATAAGTAGTCTGCGGCACCCCTCGGCTTCACAGAGCCGTAGCGGATTGTTTACCTGTCCGGTTGCAACACACTAATCTGGTCAGTATCAAACAACACAAGCTAAAACCAGAGCTACAAGACAGTAAATATTAGACTTACATTCAACAGGTGGGCAGAAGAATGACTCCAATGATGTAAACTAGGACCTGTAAATACGCAACAGTTTGCTATATCAACTTAAAGTGGTGATAACACTATGTTGCATTCACAACTTGTTTCTGCTGTCCCTAAAAGGCCTAAAAAAAATCTGTTTTGAATTTTTCCTAAAACCAGCATCAGGATTTAAATGGATATTTAATATCTGACAATATGATGATAGAGTCTTTGTTGTTATAAATAAGGTTTGCTTAAATGTGTAGAAACATATCATGAAGCTCTGCCAATTTAGGAAAAAAATAACTATGATTTGATAATATATATCCACATTTATATTTAGGCGATAAATCAATACACAAGTAAGGTATGATGCTTTATACAAGTTATTCTCACAATACCTTACTAACTAGGCACAAGACACGCCTCAGTTTTCCATCAACCTGAGTCAACTGTAAATTGATTGAGAGACTAGAATAAAGACAAGAACAAGCTAAAACTAAAGATATAGTAAATGGTTGAAACAACCAGTTTCTGACAAATGCTAACTTGGCCAGAATTACTAGAAGATACCATTGAACAGTACCATAAATTCATTCCTTCTATTAAAGGGGATACAAAAGGGGTAACTGGTCCCGTCTGCTAGGGCTGCGGGGGTACGTCGGATGAAAAGGTTTGGGAAACACTGGTTTACACTACATGATAGTATAAGATCATATTACTGAGTTACAACACTATTAGCTACACCTGTGAAAAAGGTTTTCTGTCTGCATTATCGCTGCTCTTTACCTCACCTCACTGCCTCTGACTTTGACCGCTACCACATCATTTCTACCCGTCTGTCTAGTTAACTTTAAACCTATTAATGTGTTGGAAGTCCCTGTCCCCTCCTAATCACGCACTGGGTCATGAGCTCTCTCTATGTTTGCATAACTTTTGGGCCACATGTGGTAGTTAACTGGTTTTTATCTCACTGACAATGATTCCAAAGGCCAAGATGTGAACACAGAGCCGAGGTTAAATGTAGCGTGACAATGACAGGTCAGATTTGTGGGGAAACCACACCTCGCCTGCTGTAGCTGTCTGTGAGTTTTTGTTTATCAGGTGAAAGGTCATAAAAATAAAATCTGTGGAATGCACAGCGTCTTTCATACATTTGAATTGTCTTAGAAACTGCGGTGGCTTTTCGCAGAATCTTTTAATCATTTAACTTTGCTTTTAAGTCTTTTGTTTATTTTGAAAGTGTTGATTTCTGAACATTATAACATAAAACGGAGATGTTTCATTATTTAACAGACATGTGAAACAAACCATGGTGATGCTAACATCTCGGTTGGCCTACACAAATACATTTTTGATGGCCGTTTGTGTTTAGTAGCTGTTTTTATCCCTCATCTTGACTGGCTGTCTGTATGATGCAGCTCACGTTCTCACGGTTCTCCCTGTCTGTTTTTTTTTCCACCCGATGCACAATTCCCTCTCTGTAATGTATGGAAACTAATGGCAGACTATAGTGTCTTTCATGGTAAACTGACGCTGGTATGTATTACATCATTGTATCCGTTAGTCTTATTGTCTCACTGTCAGAACAGTAGAATATTATGTGGGAATGCTGTGCTGCACTAACACACAGCATGCCTACACACACAGTGCAGGGAGTGGCAGGACTATATGGTACCACTGAATCACGTCTCCTGCTCTGATGATTTGCTGGTGCACTCTTGGCGCTGATTGGTTTATGTGCTGGATGGATGGTGTACAGCCACTGTGACCGTCTGCTGCTGGCTTTCACCAGTATACCAGCCAGTACACTGCAGCTGGCAGCGGGCGCTTTTTATGTCTGTGTGATGTCTTCTACTGCGCTCATCAGGACCAAATGTTCTCATAATGTCTATGGGTTTAAATATAATGGATTTATATAGAAACATTTCTCCGGAGGCAGAAATTAAGTCACTGCTTGAGTCAGTCCTCAGTGGGCCGAGCCACAGCAGCCACAGGGTTTTGCTGTGGGACAGGCAAACTGGATAAGGTAATGGGAACAGAGGAACTCAAAATATGCAACCAGCCAGGGACATACACAGGCCGGTGTACTACTGGCCCTCAAAATGTCTATCATGTATGACAAAGAAAATCATCAAATCATCACATTTACGAAGATAGGAACAGAAAATATTTGGTGTTTTTGCTTAAAAAATGTACTTTAAATTATTATTCAATCATCATTATAGTTGCTGTATGATTTTTCTGTTGATCGATTTATTAATTTATCAACTAATCATAGCAGATCTAAATTATGTAACAATTTGTTTGTTGTTTATGTGTTTGTACCACTATAACAGCCATGCTAAGCCAGCTAGCTAGGTAGCGGACCCAGGCAGCTACCAAGCATGGTATTTGCTTTATTGGCTAAAACTTTGCTGTGGCTGTAATTTAGGCCAAGACTGCAATTGGCAATTTGAGCATTCAGGCTGTCTTAGTTTATCTTTGTGAAACTGTTCAATTCTGCCAGAACTCTCAAATAATTTTGTAAATTAATCGGTGAAGTGAAAGCTGGCATCCATGGCCATCTTATTTAAAGCTGCTCTTATCAATATTTTTATATGGAAAATGGAGAAAATATTGTGTTATTATTCATGTGTGATGTGTAATATTAAATGCAGAGAATTATCATCTAACTCTGCAGTTTCCTTCAGCTCTATTTCAGCTCATTGTTTTGGTTTTACATCGGCAAGCTGGTGAACATACTGTACCACTTAGTACCTGGTTTCATGACTTTATTTAGAGATTCTGCATCTGTGTATACCTGTGTGCATGAGTTTGTGTGTTTTTATGGGTACATGTGCCTGTAAGTGTATATGTGTGCAGTAGTGTGTGTGTGTGTGTGTGTGAGACTTGTTCCCTCATAACTGCCAAGCTAAGAGACCCTGCTACCCACTGGAGAGCAATAACAACATGACGGTCTGTTATTGCTTACCGGAACCATACAGAATATAAAATGGAAGCAGAAAGAAAGCTGAAAAATAAATAAATAAAGACAACATGATCCAGAGAGTCTCTCTGAACAAATGAATACATCACATTCACAGCATGGAACACTTCACTCAAAAATACAAGCCAAAACCCAAAGCACATGGCAAAGAAAGCCTTTTTTATTCTCTCCTTAATGGTGGACTTAACTGTGTTAATGATGAATGTAAAGGTATGTGAGCAACATCAGTGTGTGTGTGTGTGTGTGTGTGTGTGTGTGTGTGTACAGTCTTGGGGGTCATGTGTGTTGATGCACACGTGTTGAGCATTTGTGAGCACACAGTGTCTGCGTGTGTGTGTGTGTGTGTGTGTGTGTGTGTGTGTGTGTGGACAGAAGTCACGCCAGGCCTAGTCACCTGTCACTTCTGTGTATTCGCTGTATGTGGGAATGTGCCAGTGGAAAAAGCCCTCACTATTTTAATGCTGCTTATTTCCCAGCACCTCACACCGGTCTTTTCCTCTCTGTGCTTTGGCATGAGACTGAGGAAAACCCTCTGTGTGTGTATGTGTGTGTGTGTGTACACCCTCACACCTCGTCACCTCTGATGCTGCAGCGGGAAGCCTCTGTTGCCAGGAGAACCCCAGACTGGCAGGCATACCGAACGCCTACACACACGCCTGTGCACACATGCTTTTAAACACACGTGAGCTGGACATATGCACATTTACCAGCGTAGACAAGCACACAGGTATTTAAAGATATCACTCACACACACACACATGCCTCTCCCTTTCCACACACTTGTTCTAAACCTTTTTCCATTATTTTACTGCTTCTTCTATAACAGTGGCAGTGAAACCCACACAGCCGAGTCCTCACTCCAATGTAAACAGTAGGACTTGAATGTGACTCCCAGCTCTAGGCCTGGGAGTCTTGTAGCAATCAGAGGACCAGGTGGTGAATCACACAGCAGCCGACAAAATCCCAAAAAATCAAGATTACTGTTTCCAGCAGTAGTAGTTGCCTTTACCACTCAACATGTTAAATATTCCCAATTCCTCACATTGGAACTTATTCATCAGTATTTCCCACTGTGGACAAAATCGGAAAATGAAAAGATGCCAGACCCAAATTGGGCACCCAAATTTCTGCAATGAAAATCTGCATGTCTATTTGATTTTTCTTTTTTTTCCTATAACCTTTTTATCTGGGGAAAGTTGACTGCAAACTGGATCTTCTCTGACTCAGTCACACAGATCCACCTTCAGTCACAACACTACTTCTTTAATCTGGCTATAACTGCATTATTCTTTTTAAAAAATAAGTTGAAGTTTTTCGAGACACACATTCTAAAATAAGAGCAGGTTACGTTCCAAACACTGCATGTACGGTAGGAATGAACAGTAACTGTTACCATATACATTTAATACGTATTATCTCTTAAAGTGGCTACAATTGATATTTTTATGTGAAAGGGTTCGCTCATCAACATGTAATGGGTCTGCGTGTTTTCATGGATAATAATTGTACATAAATACTTTTAATACTTCACTGTTTGTAGGTGACGGTACAGGTTGAACACACGCTGATGCTTGTTAGCTGCCTCGGTGTCTCTGTGCACAGCTCCTTTGAACTAAATCACATTTATGTTATGCTAGCATCCACACTTACTTTTTCAAATGTTCCCTAAATAACTTTCATTCTGGGCACGGTATTACAGACAATCATTTGTGCTAAATCATAACATAAAAACCTTTCACTTGTCAAGAATTATAGCTACATACACAAAATGAAAATCTTGCTTTTGTTACCATCTATTGGTTACATTTTTCATTGTACCCTCAGTTGGTCACCACCCCAAAAGTGATGCAAAACTGCACTGATGTGCGATGTTACATCACTGCTGGCTATCAGCTGTCAGAGATTACACTTTCCACCATACAGGTCAGCTGTTCTCCTATAAGGTGTTTAGTTTGAAGTGTTATCCACAACTTCCTGAAGTCGGAAATGTTTTTGTTAATGAAATGCCCTTGCAGCACAAGGTCTTGTGGATTTCCATGTGTGACTTTCTCAGTGTAGATTCATCAAGTGAGTTTGGTGTAACATTGTCACTCTTTCTTCCCCCCCTAATCTCATTTACCGTTTAGAACATTTTATTTTGCTTCTACCAGCTTTTGATCTGCATTAAAACTCTTTATTCCCACGCATGGCAATTCTCAAGGGAGCGGTTTCTCAACATTTCTAACATGGTACGCTCATGTTCTGCCTGTGTATCAATCAAACCCGCAATAAGACCTCAGGAACATATATCACATATATGAGGGGGAAATTATTGGTGGTCAGAGGGTGTGACTTGGATGAGACTCAGCTTTTCCAGTTGTGTACATGCGCGTGTGCATGGTTTACATCAAGACATGCGTGTGCGAGGATGCCAGCCCTGCAATAAGGTATCGCTGGCAGGGGAAGGTGGGATTAAGTTTCTCCAGGGAAATGTCAGCTGAATATAGTTACCACCAGAGGATCAGAGAGCAGTCAGGCACCAGCAAACCATTTCCGACTTCTCCCAAGCAGTCCGGCCTCTCTCTTTCCACGCCACCCCTATAGATTACTCGCTGCTTGTGTGTATGTGTTTGTGTGTGTGAGCCGCTGAGCAGATGCTGACAAAACATATCTTGACAATGAGATAATGCAACAGAGGATTTTGCATGTGTATGTGCTTACGTGCATGTATTAGCAGCTGTTGACAGAGGTTTGGGTTGTTGGTTGTGATGAGTTGGACTGTTGGAGCAGTATGTATGGAGTTTCGAGACACACACACACACACACACACACACACACACACACAGTTGAGATGGCTTGGTAATGGTAACAGCGATTTGCTATGCAAAATTCCTGCATCATGAACCAAGTGTCGCTGTGTATGAAAGAGAGAAGGCTAACCAGGTGGTGCCCAGTCTTGTGTCTCACTCATGGTGGTCCTCTCAGCAGGGCTGAAATTAATCCTCATTACATGAATCTCTCTCTCACACACACACACACACACACACACACACACACACACACACACACACACACACACACACACACATTAATAAAAAAGCACAGGTGTTGCAGTACACTTCAC